>JAOYSI010007907.1:0-10000 GCA_025775065.1 Hiodon alosoides | reverse complement strand
CTACACACAATCCTGATCTAAGATCACAAGATTACATACATTCATTTAAACATTTCAACAAACTGAAAAGCTATTTCAGGCAGTTCTTTGAAACGCGATTAATATAATGCAGTAGCTTGTTGGACTAATGACCACGATTAGCTTGCTTTTGTTGGCCTAGAGCATTGAGCATAGCAGGGTTAGTCACTGTATACAAGTTCTCTTTACTTTGAGCTGGGTAATTTTGAGGTTTAGTCCGAATGCAGTGTTCCAGACAGACAGACAGACATAGGGAGAAATAGAGCTGTCACAAGAGGAGCATTCAGTTGTCTCTGACCTGTTTAGTGACACCTAGCCATTGCGGTAGCAGTATAAAGCAGTCAAAAGGCGAGAAGCCAGGGGTGTATTGGGGAGCCAGGTCATCTGAAGGGTTACCACACACACCCTAGGTTTTTGTGTAACCTTAAAAACAGACTGTGGGACCACATGACCTTTTTTTCCCCCACCCAATAAGGCGTGAGGTTGCTTATATTAATTATTAGCTATCATGTAGACACAGTAACTTACAAATTAGACCGGATAGAAACTTTGACCAACCGCTAATTGCGAATCGCAAACCAGACGTTGGTTATGGATTGCGAGTATCTGGAGACCTGTGGAACAGAAGGGAACCGAGTTTGCGGTTCTCCCGTTTGCGGTTTGTAAATGGCAGGTTGGGCAAAGTTCTATCTGTACACAATCAGTGTCTGGCTCCCCTTTGCTGAACCCTTGAAGCCTTTTGATGAAACTAAAGATTTTTATTTTATTTTTTAATTTGTTTTGGCTCTTAGTTCTTTCAGTTTTAGTATTGTTCAGTTGCTTTTTGTTTAAACTGTATTGGTATATGATTATGATTTCTAATTTGTCATTGATATTAAGTCTTTTCTTCGTTGGTTGGAAATGAGTTGTGTGCCAGAAACGTTTTGCTCTGTTCTAACATATTTTTTGTTCTGCTTCGATTTCTAGGAGGTGAATTAGTCATTCCTATACTTGTCGAGGAGCCAGTAGATATCCCTCCTTTAGTTACCCGTGCACCGTTCATTCCCCTGCCCCCAACCTCTCGCCCCCTCCTTACCATTATTGAGACCACCAAAGAGTCCCTGTCCATGGCCACTGAGGCGGGCTTTCCTGGCTTGTCGGACCAAGGCAACGATGATTGTGATGATGATGGTGGTGATGATGATGATGGCTTGGTGATATCTGGGTATGGCTCTGGGGAAGCATTTGACTCTAGCCTGCCTCCTACTGATGATGAGGATCTTTACACCACCTTCTCCCTGGTAACAGATAAGACCTTGTCAACGTCGGCTTTTGAAGGTGGCTACAAAGCTCACGCGCCCAAGTGGGAGACCAAGGACTTTAGACCTAACAAAGTGTCCGAGCCGGGCAGGACTACCACTGCAGCCCCGTCCCCAGAGCAGCGCGGCACCCCCGCTCTGTCCTCCACGCCCAAAGCGCAGCCCAAACTGCCGGCGGGGAAAATGAATAACCGCGAGCCCAAGGCCCAGCCCGACGTAGTCCTGCTCCCCCTGCCCACGTCCTACGAGATGGACAGCACGAAGCCCAAGAGCTCGCTAGCGACCTCCCCCATGTTCCGCAACGTGCCCACGGCCGACCCCACGGAGCCGGGCGTCCGCCGCGTCCCGGGGGCCTCGGAGGTGGTGCGCGAGTCCAGCAGCACCACCGGGATGGTCGTGGGCATTGTGTCGGCAGCTGCTCTCTGCATCCTCATTCTCCTTTACGCCATGTACAAGTACAGGAACCGGGACGAGGGGTCCTACCAGGTGGACGAAACCCGAAATTACATAAGCAACTCCGCGCAGACCAACGGCGCCGTGGTGAAGGAGAAACAGCAGAGCGCCAAAAGTGGAGCCAAGAAACCGAAAGACAAGGATAAGGAGTATTACGTGTAGAACTTCGGCAAGGAAATTACAAACTGCACCGTAAAAAACTTTCGTCCCGCCGCGGGTTGCAGTCAAAGGGTGAAAAAACCAACCGTAAACTCTTAAAGTGATGCACAGGGTCGTTGAACAATGAAATGCACTGTGTTGCAAAGCACACTTACAACCGTAAGCACACGGAGAAGGTTAAAAGCAACGTTGGTGACCTTGTTCTTCCACCTGGTTGGAGGAGCTGTCCGTGTAGAATACTTCACAGCAACATCTTTATCCTAGGTGACTTTGAGAGGTTTGTGATCCTTGGCGTGAACCTTGTTCATTGTAACCCTGTAAAAGAAGTTAACAGTTTCGGCCACTTTGAGCATGTATGTGACATTTTGCTGACGTCTTTAAAAGAGTGGGACAGAAAAAAAAAAAAAGGATCGTTGTAAAACTAAAAAAAGAAAAAGTTCCTTTTGCCATAAAATGAAAAATTTGTATTGTTTCTACATTATGAATTGTGGTGTCTTATCATTTTTGCTCTGTGCAAAAAAAAAAAAGAAAAAAAAGAAAATCTCAATGTATTAAAACGAGGCTAAAGGGTTGGAGTGGAAGGCTCGAGACAGCTCTGTGACCGCGTTGACTGAAGTCGGCTGACTCTAGCAGTCGTTTTTGGGCAGGAGGCGATCTGACCCCCCCTCATCTTGGTAAAGCATCTGATTGTAATGCATGCCATCCAGAAGCTATACAGACTTACCGTCTCACATGATCAGACCTGCCGGGCCAAACTGCCGGGCCAAACCGTCCTCTCTTCAGAAACAGCCACTCACACAAGTATCATTTTGGTCTTCAAACACAAGTCCTTCCTCCCTCCTAATTGTTTGTTTTGGGTTTTTTTATTTTTTATTGAGCTGCTATGACAAAAACAATCTGCTAATGTGTGATGGAGGACTGACAGTAATATAACGCTGTTACAGATGTTTAAATGGAAATAAAACCCATGTGAAAAGTGTGATCTTTATCTGTTGTCACAGTCAACTGTGTCAAACAACAAATTTGTTTACATATTTTATTACATTATAACTGTTGTACTTTGTAGGTCAATATTGTATATAACATACAAGTTTTTTTTTTTGTAATTTTACTGTACAGATTGATCATTTGGTTAATCGTTGTATTTCAAGAAGAAAAATCAAAACTGTTATCTGAGATGAAGAAAGGATACGCAACTGAAGCATATTAAGATTTTTTTTTGTAAAGAGAGGTAAGAAAACTGCTGTTAGCTTAGAGATCGAATAGTTCTCACTGATACTTCTAACTCGCATGGATGTTTGACTACTGGGAGTTGTCAATCAAATACAAAATTCCCTCCTTTACTGTAGCAAAGTAATAACTGTAATAAAGAGAGATTATGATGGATTCCGACACAGAGTTCAGACAGCCTACCAAGATGAAGAAGTGTGATTTTTACCTCGACGTCTGTTGTCACAGACTACCACCGCGGTGTTGTGAAAGATCTTCCCACTGCTGTCATCCACATTCGCTGTCATTTTGATTTAAAGGTTTATTTCTGTTCCTTCTGTTTTCTGTGAAATCTTCCTTTCCTCTTATCACGTGCCGACAGTCAGCTGGCTTTTGTATCGTTTATTTATTTATTCTTTTATTTATTATCATTTTTTAACAAGTCAATGTGTACATCCATTTGGAGTTTTGTGTTTTCAACTGGTCATTCCTTTTGCTTCTATGGCTCGAGGTTATGCTTAGCAATAAAATGTTCTTCCCAAAGTTTTCAACGCTAGTGTACAATTAACTGTTTGTTGCATGATTGCCCCTGAGACAATCCTTTGTGGAAAAAAACGTCAACTGAGTGGAGAGGGAGAATCGCTCTCTGTTTTGAGAACTTTGTCCATCAGGACTTTTGAAAGCCTATAAAAAGCGTTTTTATTTTAGTTAGACCGAATCAACATCAAATGCAAACAAAATCGGGGTCATTAAGATTGGCTGTTGCATTTGATATCTCTTCTTTTTTTTTCCCACTAGATTAAATGTGTGTATTCTGTTCAAGCACAATGGAGTTTTTTACATGCAAAAGCATTCTTCTGCTTTTTAATTCTACCATTGCAGCCTACTTATTTGCATATGAGTTTATTTTAGACCACTGATGTAGTCGGAAAAAAGAGAATGACCTCATCAGAAAAATCACAAAAAAATGGGAGTGTATATTTAGATATTGAGCTGTTACATTTTTTTTAGCAGGGCCAAGAAGCTGAAAGGGTATGCTATCCCATCTGTCTATAATGCTATTAAAAACATCCATGCTGCAGGATAAAACAGTGATGATTATAATCATAATAATAATAATCATTATTATTATTATTAATAATATAATTATTCATCGGTATTGAAGCATAAAGCATTGTGTGTGTTGATATGACTAGTGTAGAATAGTAGACCTGCAATGAATAGTTGTCCTGTAGTGTCGGAGAACGCACGCAATTGGCAACCTCTCGTGCTATGCGGTCTGTGTAGCTTAAAGTGCGGCTCAAGGGCCATTCTATTTGTGGAAGCTAGTGGTATTTCATCACCCGCCTCGCGGTCGCAGGACTCTTATCGGCGAGCCAAAATGCATCGACACAATTGCCCACTCCAAACTGGGGAGAAAGCGCAAAGATAATTGCCGATTCCGATAAAATGATAAAAACGAAACCATATACAAGGTTCTCTCACTGCTCTGTTCTGACTTCCCTATTGACACAAAGCCGGCTCCCGCACGCCAGCACGTTTAATCAGGCATGTAATCGTACGCTACGAAAACTATTTTTTAATCGTAAGCTTATTACCGTGCTCTTTTGGAAACCAATCATGCATCACTTGCGTGTGACACGTCATGAATCCACAATGCCAGCACATTGTAAATTTGCATGCAAACAGTCCCAACGTTGCAACTGACAGCTCTCTAGAAAGGAGGACGTTTCCTGGAGATGTTTGTCGTCCGTCCTGCAGTGCAACCCCTCATGCACATCCCAAGGTTGCGTCCTCAGGACCATGCTGAACCAAGGGCTGTTCCTGCCGCATGTGCTGCCTGATACAACTGCCGAGGAATCCACATGCCATCGATGGTTCAGGGAGGACCGTGAAAGCAGAGCCTTACAGAGAAATGTAGATTCAAAAAGTCTGTGATTGGCATGTGGGTTTTTTTCCCCTTTCTCCTTAATGGTGATGTCATTGTTTTATCCCTGATTTATTTTCTATGTGGGATTAGGATTGTCACTTGGTTATGAGGAGGATGGAACCATTGAAAATAAAAGTGTGAAAGGTCTTTTTGGCAGAAGCCGCTGAAAGTTGCCCAGGTTGACAATACAAGAAAACTCAACCACGAGAGTTACATGGCTCTTGTATGCGGCAGAATAAAATCTGTCAGCTTGTATTCATACTTCTCGGCACTGTGGGGCCTATTGAAGCACCGATGAGGTTTTCCGGTATGAGTTACAGCACTGTGAAATAAGCATCTGCCCCAACAGATTTTCTGCACTTCCGCACATTTTTCACATTGGATTTGGGTAGATCTTTAGTACATGGAGGGAGCCAGAGAGAAAATATGACACCAAGATTTGGCACTGCTTTCGTTGTTTGTACTGCCCCCCACCCCCAGTTAAATCAACCCAATTTTAAAGATGATTAAGGTCAACAGTTTGAGTAATCTGGTTAACAATCAGGCCTGGTTTTGGCCAGCCCTACCCAGTATAAATCTGATTAACTTCTGTGAGGTTGTCAGAACACAGGTTTCGGAGGCACATCATGCTAAGATCAAAAGAAATTCCTGCCTGAAGACCTCCCGAAAAAACATGATTGACCCCTATCCATCCGGAGAGGGTTACATTTCCAAGGCTCTGTGGCTCCACCAAACTGCAGTCAGAGTTAGAAAATCCTACTGACAATCTCCCTTGGAGTGAGCCGTAAACTTTCTTTCTGACATTCCTCATACCTGCAATCAAGCATGGAAGAACCTATGAATTATACTGTGTTTAAGCTTTGGGATGGTCCATTCCAACCCCGTTGAGATGTTCAGGCAGGTCCCAAAATGAACAGTTTGTGCTGAAAGAGTTCTGCATGGATGAGTGGGCTAAAATTCTTCTGTGGCGCTTTGAGAGACAAATCGATAACTACAGAAGGTTGCCGTTTAGTTGCAGTTAAATGGTGGCAGTTAAAGGTGGCGTAACCAGTTATTGAGTCTATGGTTTTCAAACAGGGGCGTCTGGGTGTTAGAAAGAAATGAAGTAAGTTTGTGTTGTAAAATGTTGTTTTGTTTATTCAGTCAGGGTCCCCTTTATATAACATAAGGTTTTGATTGATGATCTGATAACATTCACTGTCAAAAATATGCCACCATGCAGAAAATCAGCCAGGGGCCAAATACATTTTCATGGTTCTGTACATTGAGATACATTGAAACTTTCTGGGCATTTCCTGTGCACATATGCTTCAAACTCACACCTCCAGCTAAGACCTTAAAAGAAACCGCTACACTTTTTTGACTGCGCTCAATTTCAGTCCAGATAATAAACTCAAGATTATAAGCTAATATGCAAAAAATAACATTAACCAGTTAATTATTGTGTCCTATTCATCGGGTTTCCAAGACAACGGTCACAATATGAGGGAGTCATTGCTAAGCAGTGAGTTCTTGTGGCATATTTTTATGTGTAATACTGTACTGGATCTTAGTTCTAGCTGTGTGATAAAATAAGCATAATCTCAATAGATTACAATTATTGGTTCTTGAATTAGTACATGAAAATACGATTGTGAGATGAAAAACTTTGGAAACTTTGGTGATTTGTCCCAACTAAGTTTATACATAAATAAACACTTCGATGTAAGTATACAGAAACATACCTGTATTGGGTAGCCGGAGAAGTGATCATTGAAGCTATGAGCGATGGATTCTCAGAAAGCCGTCATCGGCCCTGTGGAGGGAATGGCGCAGCCGAAAAAGGATTGGGTTATTAGGTTGCTTAGGAAAGGTAAATATATACTTTGATGAGACGTGTCCTTTTTATATTGTATGAGAGAAATTCTGGGATGTGTTTGTACTTCTGGTGGGATCATGTTTTGGGGACCCTGCCTTAATAAACCAAAATTAAGAGTAGAACAGCCTACACAAATCAACATATTATCTCCAATCCTTGCTTATACTCCTTGTCTTGGAGACCCCAAACCCCTCAAAAGGAATTCCATTACCTCTCCCATATTGGAGTTTTGCCATGCGTACGACTGGTGACACTGCGACCAGTCGGAGATCTTGCTGAAGTAGTTCCAGTTCCTCACCAGAAACAGCCCAGCCAACAGTAAACCCATTACTCTAAAGCAGGAAGTCGGAACTGAGACAAGCCAGCACACGAAAGATAAGGGTTACCGCTATGTGCAATATTAAATTGAATGAATCATGGGAAAGGACCGCGTTTCTCAATACGCAAATCCAACATCCTCGGTAACATCCTAGATTTGGGCCACAGCTCAACTCAAGCGGATAAAGGAATGGATTTGGTAAGCATGACGTGAACCCGGTTCAGTTCAGGTGACTAAGAAATACAGTCTGGCACTCATGGATCCTTCAAGCCCGTCACAGGGAGAGCCAGAACAGCACCACACAGTGTCATCTCAAGTGTGAAATGGATGCGGGACAAAAGCTGCTGTCAATTTACAGTGTTTATTTGCACACAAACCCGTAAACTACTGTTAATCACTGCAAATGTGTATCTGGCTAAGGTTCTGGTGTTCTTTCAGTTGACTGACTGTATGTATTATCATTTTTAAATAACGAATAATTTAAAACCAATAGTTTTATTTTCTACCCTGTTTGGCACGTATCCCATGGCACTTGGCACAGGGAGGGTGAGGAAGGTGAGTTTGTCTCTACTGATTCAGTCCCCCTTCCATCCCTTGGCTCAGTTCTGGCCCCACTGAGTAACGTTTAGAGGTACCCCTCTCCGTGTCACTGCCACCGTGGTGCTGCTGCCTGGGACGCAGGCAGGAGGAACCAGTCAGAGACAAGCAATGAGAAGCCCTGACGATCTCTCAGCCAACCCCAAGCCAGGCTTTAACTCTGTTGAAAGTGCTACAATGTTGCTTAAAAGTCGTAACGTAAACCTGTACCAAAATGACCCACATGTCCTCAACAGGAACACGGAGACATCATTAGGAAATAACTGCTTTCAACTCGTTTAACTTCGTTCCAACAGAAAGAACAAAAAATACCCTCATCATTTTCCTGTCAATATCTAGCATAATTATCATCAACGTTTTTAATTCAAGCTACGTTCTTTGACAAAAATGTAAAGACATAAAAATGTTTACCTTTTGGTTGTGCGTGTTCCGAACATACAAGAAGACAGACATATCAAGTCCAGAGTGAATGACACGTGCCATATCTCAGTCCAGTGTTGGGCTTGTATACCCCATCAGATGTCTGTGGCTCTCGGTCATAACCTGTTCATTAACGGGAACCTCACAAAAAGAAGCTCCGTTCTCCCTAACAGATGAAATATCACCCTTGACATAAACCTAATAAGTACATTACATTTAAACTCCAGTAAAATTGTGGCTCAAATTGGCTTCATTAATGACAACGCCTCTTTCACTGAATTCAGTGTGAAACGTAATGTTCCCAATGTCATATTAGGCTCTTGACAATGTCTTATCTGGTGTCACAGTGACAGCATTTCCTGGTTATGCTTCATGGTTCCTCCTCTCTCACAATTTCATTACAGGAAATTGGAGAGCATTACTGGAGAATGGCACATTTAAGGTTGAATAACATCCCCGCAAGACCACATGAGGAAAACAACATCCTTTAGATAATCCGAAATGACCTTCATACAACCAGTCGGCGTGGATGATCTGTAAGCCCAGGGTGTGGGTTCAGCTGCCGTCCGACCGCGGCGACCGTAATGGAACTGGTTCGTCTCGCAATGATAAGGCACAGTAAGGGAGAGAGCAGAACATCCTGCCCTGGGTGAATCCTGAGGTTCTGAAAACCTTCACTTTGTGAGTCCAGCGTGCTGTGTTGTCTCCGTGGTTAGCGGGACGTTACGCTACTCACTCCCTCTTTGGATCTCGTTACTTTGTGGCAGGAGGAGGGGGCCTTTTCGCCAGTAGTGGTATAATCCCTCAAATAGTTCCAGGTGAGCTCGATTGACGCTGTGTTGTTTCAGGGGGTCTTAATTAAGCATTGCTTTGGGGTTTTGTTTTTTTTTTAAACGCGGCGCGGAACACTTACGTTTAAATAAATTCAAGCTCAAATTGAAATGAAAAAGGCAGAGAGGCCTTAAAAGTTTCTCCGGTTGTTGTTGTTGTTGTCTCCGCAGTCACGCAGCGACGAGTTGTATAATTCACAGCGGGAAAGTGTGGTTGGCACTGCGGACAACTGAACAACATCTCTCCCGTTTAAAATATAGACTTCGTCTGAGGAGGCTTATTTTGGAAAAGCTTAAGGCTGCAGGATAGTGCTGATCAAACGAGAACAATGAGGCATGCCACATTCAGCATGGGCAATTAGTCCCAAACATTACCTGAAAAAGAATTAAATTGTCTCAAGTATTGATGTAAAAGGAATCAGTGAAGGCAATTCAGAAGGCTCCGGGTAGTTTTATTGCCTTTTCACTTTGCAATTTAAAAGCCTTCCGATGAATTGTTGTCATTAACGCTAAAAATGCAATTAATTACTGCACCATCATTTAATATCCATTCACTGTACAATCTTTAAATTATAAATCCTAAATGACAATAGTCAATTAATTGAGGAATTTTTTTTTTATCCATCCTTTTGTGATTTTTATTTTACATGCACTGTAGAAATGCTCGTCAAATCTCCTCTAAATAGAGAAATTAGAGAGTCCATTTTAGAAAAGCCAGGCACACGGTTCAGGCTGACAGGCTCAGTGAAGGCAATGAGCATAGTTTTTTTTTTGGGGGGGGGGGGGGGTTTCCTTCCGAAACCCGGTCACCTCAGGGCGACGCGGGAACGTGAGCCAGATTTTACAATTATCCAAATTGATGGGGGAAATATGTGTTTATACAGTCTTTACGGGATAGAGACGGGGGCG
>JAOYSI010007906.1:0-11836 GCA_025775065.1 Hiodon alosoides | reverse complement strand
TATTTATATATTTATTTTTTAAACAAAATATAAGTATGTGTGTGTGGGTGGGGTTGGGTGTTATGTAGAAAATGATATAAGACTCAGTCAGATTAAGCTTCATGATTGACCCTGATTTTATATGAACTGAATAGTACCTAGAGCATATTATCTGAATTTCAATGCATAGAAATGGACAACTGTGGTTACATCTAACAAACTTTGTTGATTTCACAAATATTCATGAATGCTTGCCAGAGGGAGTGAGTGGAGTGGGTTTGGGGGCTTTTTTGTTTGAGCTGCTCTGTGGATAGTTGTCGCTGGTCTTTCCTGTGCAGGGGTAGGCGCTGTTGGATACAGGGGCGGTGGCATGCTCAGTAACAACGGCTACATTATGGGTCTCCGCCATTTATTTATTTATATGGCAGTCCATACGCACCTCAGGTGATCCTACATATGGGTCCTAAATCCGGGATGTTCCTTTCACAACTTCAAACTTATTTGAATTGTAATATATCTGAGGTGTCGACAATGTTTATCAGGAGATAAAATGTTTAAATAATTGGGAAAATACCAAAGAGATAAAAAAAATTATACAGATGGCAATAGGTGTAAAAGGATGTATTTAGGATGGATATTTTATCATTTATCTTGTCTGCAAATGTCCACAACTAATTATTGAATTTCCCACAATTCTGCAATTAAATCTGTGAACAAAATAGTAATTTAAGTGCATGAACAAAGTTCAATAGAAATATTTTAAGAGATGAAAGTTAACATCTCCTTAAATTTTTGATATTTAGGGTAGCAACCATAATTGAACAAATGTATCCGAGTATTAAACATGGATAATTCTTGCACTTCCTGTGATCTATGAAATTTAAAGATGTTGCTTGAGGCTATTCATTAGTAGTAAATAATTAAGCAGCATTAGTAGCTGAAGAGCTTTAGGATCAAGGTGAAAGTGCTTTTATTATTTTATAAAGTTTGTGAGCCCCTTTAGGGCGTCCACTTAAGAAAATTAAGAAATGTACAGTTCAAGATGAATTGCTATGACTTTGGTCCGTAGCTCCTGCAGATTCATTGAGATTAACATCTCTTTTTTTTGCCTACTTTTTCTCTATGCTCTTTGCAATTACTTACTGGTTGCACTGTTTCTATATTTTATACTTCTAGGAGGATTTTATGCATGTACAACATAAATTAAGAAGACAAAACTGTATGGAAAGATTTTGGATAATAAATGGATCCACAGCCTAGTTCTTAAGTCTTCTTATGATTTGTTTTACAGTTAACATACAGACTGAAAAGAGCCCTGGAATTACCTCAATTTCCATATTTGAGTAATAAGGCAGAAAGTGTGAGTGTTAAATAGATGCAGTAATTCTCCAGATAGGAGATAATGGAGCCATTTCATTGCTGCCAGAATGGACCGATATGCCAGTGACAGCCTGGTGGTAAATGACCAGTCAGCTCCCAGACTGAGTCCCAGGAGAGTTTTGCTGGCAATGACATCTGCTACATGCCAGTGTTAAGTGCATGAGGCCTAATAAAATGTGGTGCTACGGCGAGCTTGTTTACATTATCTAGTGCTGAGCTAATTCATCATGGCCCTTGTGCACTAGTTAAAGTGCTGGGCACAGGCCTAACATTGAGCGGATGTCAGGTCAGATGAATATTTACCCCTTTCCTCCTTCCATTTTTATTCTCGTATTGCTATGGTTTTGTGTCAGCTCATCAAGACCATTAAGGACTTTTAATCTGAAATTGAGCTAGTCTGTGACCAAGATAAAAGATCTGTCTTGGAAGACCAGTTCAAGATTTGGTGCTCCTTCTTTCTTGGCTTTTCGATTGTCTTGGTGGATAATGTCTACAACAGTTGGCTTTCACAATACAGTTGCCATGCAATTGTTTTTAGCTGCCGAAGAGCACACTTCTTGGGTCACCAGCAGCATATATTTCCGGAACTAATCTAAAAACATTTGTGGCCTTTATTTAACGATAATTTACCCACAAGCATGTGACTGACAAGAACAGAATGAAAGCAAGTGAGCTGATTGGCTGGGACCTAATAATTTTTTTCACCCTGTTGTTAAACTGGTCTCAGTGCACTGCATTCTGTAAACTGTGGCCGGGTCGTGTGTGCATGTGAAATTTGACAGTGTGCGCTCTGTTCTTTCGCTCTTTTCCCTGGCCTGCGTCTCCACAACTTGCCCTCTCGTAAACTGTCTCGAGGAACATGCGGCTGACCTCTAGTCATATATCAGATTTCGTTTTGGTTCGTTTGCTCAACAATAGCACACCTATTTAATTAGCACGAAAACATTAATGTTCACGTCTGTGATTCCCTCTGACTGCCGTGAATTGTGAGCCCTCATGCCGCAGGCTCCCCAGTAGCCAGGATTTCCCAAAAGAGCACGGGGAATTAGAGTTAATTACATAGCCACACAATGAAACAGATTGGGGTGTGGCGTGCAGAGATGGCCCCATGTCAACCTTGTTCTCTGGGAGTCCAATCTACTCTTGAATGTCAGCCAGGCTCTCTATGCCCATGCTGTTTCTAATCTCTTCCGGTCTTGTATATTATTATTTTCTGCCCACACTCATGGTACCGATGTTTAGAGTTAGACTAAATCAATATATTTAACTTCAAAAATGTTACTTTCTCGCCTGCGCTCAGTGCAACATTCTTGCCCTCTGAAAGGGGTGGAGGAAGTATGTTCCAGAAAATGCCCTGTGCCATCAAGACTGAAGCCCTCCCCCTCCTTTCTTTCTTCTCTCTCCACAGAACAGATACAGCATGGGCGAGCGTGGTGTTAGGCTTCTGCACAGCGCGCTGCCAATGGGCCCCAACCCTGATGGGAAAAGACTGCCCTCTGCTGGGGTGAGAGATAGCCGCGTTCCCTGTTTGTTGTTTCCCCTAGGGCCCCGACAACATGCCCTTAAGGGCCAGTGCTAAGCCTGTCTGATAGTTTCGCTGTTCTAACCTGGGCTAGCACCTTGGCACAACCAACATACAACCAATCCCCCCCCCTTCTTAACCCAACAAAGTGTTCAACACCGCAGCACTGTGTCAATCTCCACCGCTCGGTGCTGTAATACTTTGTATAACTGATAACTGACTTATAGACAGGAAACCCATTGCTTTTGTTCTTCTGCTCTTTTCATCCTAATTAACCAATATTGACGATGTCACTTCCTATCTGAAAAACCCTCCACCATCACTGTTACAGTAAATAGGCATCTGCGACTCGGTAAACACCTCTGAAGCAAGCAATGCTACTTTCTGATAGTATCTTCTCAAGATATTTGTGAACTATTTAAAGTACACAAGCAGGCTGCACCTCTGTGAGAATCTATCTTCGTTATTTTCACAAGTTCAGGGATAGACCATACAGAAGAAACTCTTTTTAATGTTCGCTTCTGTTTGCTGTGTTCAGCACCTGATCATTTGGTTCGTTTCAGTCTGTGCTTTCATTATTTGCCGTCAGAGCAAATGAATGAACTTGTCCAGCAGAACTAATCAAAGGTATACAAATATATTAGTTCATTTTGTTATTTTCAAATTCACAGTTGGATGAAAAACTCTTCTGAGTAGGAGTACATTATTCCTCTGTATCCAGAGGTATAGATCTGTTGGTGATCACAGCAACTGGACTTTTATTGCATTTTCTTAACTAAATACAGAAGTACATTTAAAGGCTGACCCATTACCAGACCAGGACTGGGCCTAGAACATTTTATGCTCTAGGTATGTGTAATAGTGAGGCCTGTTTTACTTTAGCCTTGACAAGGTATTTATGTACAAGCACACATTCACGGACAGGAGAGTTCCATTTCCGAAGCGCCTTTTGCCACTGTGTATTATTCTGATGATTTTTAAAAGGCTAGCATTGTAGGCCAAATTGTGTGATTTTGTTGGTGTATACAAAATTACAATTGTTTCATATTGATATTTTTTGCCATTTATCAAGCGTGGGTTGCTAACATAATGCTTCCTCAAAGCCCAAGCAGAAATGATCTATTTTCCCAATGCGAGTGTTTCAGTGTTTTTCCATAGAGAGAACATAGGAATGAGCCAGTTGAGAGCCGGGTGCCGGTGTTTTCTCGTTCCGTCACACTGGGCCTCTGATAGATCTACCAACAAAGCCTGTCCCTTCGCATCTCTTTCTTTTCTAATGATGCTGACACGTACAGGAAATGTACAGGAGGTGTACAGGAAATGCTCGTTGTGAGCAGGAAGAAACAGAAGAATGGCCAGAGAGCTAAACTGTATAGTAAACTTTGCAAAAAAAACATGCTTTTGCACGGCTACTTGCTCCTCTGGAAATGTCTTGTAGTGGCGGTGTTTTAATAATTCACGTACCAGGCACCTTAAGACAACTTAAGGGCAAATTATGAAGGAAAAAAAAAAGGTTAAAACAAAAAAAACAAGTATAAAAATAAACTGACCCAAATTCTTTGCTATAATCATTTATGTTTGACACTGTCGCTATAACTTTTAGGGACCCGTGAAGAAAGTCAAAACAAGTAAAGTCTGCATCAAGCTTATCAACCAATTAAATGCAAAAGGAAACCAGAGTTTTTTTCCATCGCTGTCATCAGATGCGGTGGTAAGTCGGAGGTCTCTGACATTCTGCTATTCGTCTATATTTACCATATTCAGTTAAAAGTGGGTTCCTGGCAGCTTCCGCTCCCCTGCCAAAGTAACCTCACTCGAGTTTTGCAGTTGTTGTTTTTTTCCACAGCTGTTGCAAAGGTGTTCACTTTTTTTCTTCTAAAATCAGATTGTGCTTCGTTTGTCTCGGAGGCCCGTGTTTCTCATGTTCTTCAGAGCTTTTTCTTCTGCTCCTTGTTGTTGTCGTAACGACAAGAAAAAGAGGCTGAACGGGGAGTGGAAAATGTGCCCTGTTAATTGCTACCTGGGGTGACGTTTGTAATGTAAAAAGGAAGTGTCTCCTAGCTCTGGTAAAGAGACGTGCGCTCAGACGTTTGTGGTGGAGAGATGACGCGGCTGTCGCTCTGAGGTACCGCATTTTCCAGGTGACTGACAAAAGGGACCTTTTCACAGTGACCACACACAGTCCCAGTGCGCCAGTTCAAGCTATTTATCAACATTGATCTTGACTTAATTAGAAAAAGTGAAATGTTCCTAATTACCTTTGTATTATGGATAGACTGTATACTATATTTTGTTATGTGTCTTGTGTTGACTTTAGGATTAACTGTTTTGAATGTATATGGTTAATGGGCAGCTGTTATCACAGTAAAATTTGACTAACTTATCTTACTTTAAACTTTTGAACCCTGATAGTAGTGCAAAGGAAAGGAACCATTATGCTTCGCCTTGACGTTTGTGACCTATCATGGTGATTGCTGTGGAAACCAGCCTCCGCCTTAACCCACATTTGCACTCCATCTCAAGTTGAATCCTCTTCAGTCACTGATGCTGGTTGCTACCCTTGCAAAAATAAACCTTTATAATAATATCATATCAGTCTATTTCATCGGTTTATTTTTACACCATCGCACCTTGTTTGGCGGCCTGGTGTGGCGGAGGCATCGTTCCCAAGTTTGTAGAACTTTGAAAGCTCTTCACAGAAGCCCTAGTCAATTAAATCCTCTATGCTCAGGGATTGTCAGACAAGTTTCGCTGCTCCACTTCAGGTACAGAGAACTTAGTGGATCAACAGTGCTAAAGGAAACAGCGAAGGCCTGTGGCCTCTCGCAAATCGTTGCTATTTCCTCTATTCCATACGCCACAAAGGGGCACTTTAAATTTAACCAGCTGTCCACCTTCTGCTAGAAACCTGGAGCATTGACTTTACTGAGCTTATAGTAGTGTGCCCCTTCCTGCTGTTTACTTGATGGGTGGATTCCGGCGGTTCATTTCTGCTCATTACTCACATTGTATTAGAACAAAACGTTGACACAAAGATTAAAAATGGCAGAAGAATGTCTCTGAAATACGTTTCTCTGATCAGCCAGAGAGAAGACAATGCCAGTCGGCAAAGCTTGCCAGCTCACCATACAGCTGACTTGGAGCTGACCGTCCAGATCCCTGATGTGGCTAGCATCCCTTATCTAACGGCAGCAGAGCCTAAGCTGTAATGGCCACAGGCTGTTTTTTTTTTTTATGGGGCTGTGTGCTGTATGCCTTGACAATAAAACATTGGAAGCAGTCAGCAACGTTGCCATTGTTTGCTCTGGGCGTGTTAACATCAGAACTGTCGTTCTTTTGTCACACTGCTTCCTCCTGCTATCCGCGAAACGCAACTCTTGAGAGTTTTCGGTGTCTCGTGCGGGGATTGACAGGTCGGGTCTTTTCGGGGATCCGAGGAAGGTTTGATTGTTTTAGGTTGAAGTTGGAATTCCTGCGCAATTAATTATATAGAAACTGAGAGATGGTTGTGTGGTGGGCTGAAACCTGCATACATATTGCATGAGCTCTATTCGGCACAGTATGACTGAAGAGTGGCCATTAATTCCGCTCTGTAAGAATATTATTTTTAGAGTTAGTGTAGCAATGAAGGTTTTTTTCTTTCTTTCTTTTTTTTTTTTTAGTTTCCAGTCAGTTTTTGTAGAAACATTATCTTACATAAACTGACAAAAATATCAGACACTCATGAAAGGGAATCTTTTTCATGATCTTTCCACAGTTCTTGCACTTCATTTGGCAAGTATCTGCACGGTGTTAATGGTCCAGAATCCTCTTATTCAATCCTCTGGTGATGTGATGTGCTACAGCTCGGATCAATTATTCAGGAAACGTCAATGCACAAAAATGAAAAACGGTAATAGAAAGTTTATGTGGAGTCTTGTGCTAAATATTAGATAACAGTCAAGTATTTAAAATAGTAATTTTTGTCGAATTCAAATCATGACATTTTACTAACTCTGTTGCACCTTAAATAAATGCAATGCACACATAACTGGTTGAGAGGTTGGTTTGATCTCTCAAATTTTTATGTGAATAATAACTAGTTAGCCTAAGGGTTGTATTAACAAAAAAAAAAATATATATATATATATATATATACCCCCAATTTTAACAATTAAATTAAAAGTTGAAAAGAAAATGCCAGTAGTAATAATGAAAATAAAGAAATAATAAATAAATAGACAAAAATGTATTAATTTGTTCCAAGCATAAATGTCGATAATTATTGACATTAATTATTGATAATTACTGTTTATTGACTTGGCAACAGAAATGTAATTGGCAACAGAAATATAATTGGCATGCGTTCAGCTAGCAGGCAATGTTTGCTATAAACTAGTTTCAAATCATCAATTAGCTATCCCTGTATACTTAGCTCCTAGCCGGTGTTCACACCGAAAATACACATCCAGTGCGCTGCTATCTAGTGTCAGTCTAACTGCAGTTCTACACTTTAGGTTATGCCCAGATGTAAACAATACATTTTAAGAACCACATCATTTACACTGTATAGCTGAACTTTAAAAACACAGCTAGTCCCCTGACTAGAAATCACAATTTGGTTGTCTGAAAGGAAAGACTAGTCGTTCCAGGGATCCAGACTACCGATTTTTCCATCCCTGATTAGATTCACTAACTTAAATGAATGATGACGGTTACCTTAAAATGGGAGTCAAAACTGTATTTTACTTCCAGTGGCATTAGGATTTCATTGTGATCAATAGTAAGAAGAGAATCTGCAAGCCTTGACGGTAGAGAAGCTGCTGTTTCCTTTTTTTGCGTAAGTCATTTTATACCTTGTGTTTTGCAATGACGTCAAAGAGGCAACAATAAAACATTCAGTTGAGACAGACAGTGCAACCCTAAATCCCGGTGACTCATATAACCAGATTCATTTGTATTCACCTGCAGCATTTGCATAGGTACATAAAACGGTTTTCACAATACGTTTCATTAGTGTAAAGCTGCTTCGCCTTGACAAGGTTGCACATAGGGATGATTGCAGCAGGTTTTTAATGAGTCTGATTTGTTTTTTGTGCCTTTGTGCATCCGGCCATAGTGAAGTGCTTTTTTAAAATGTATTTTCAAGTTCATAGAGACCAAGTACTTCCCCCAGAAAAGTGTGTAAGCATGGTGGTGGGGACAGTGGGCCTTGTTTTTTAATGTTAAAAATTTTGAACTGAATACAGTACAACCTCAAATTACAATATTTTTATCGGCACAGCGTCAAATGACTTGGTGCCTGCGTAGGTTATAACAAGCCATATCGTCAAATGACATTGAGACTGCGTAGACTCAGACTTTTTACAATTGAGGCAGAACTATTTATTTTTACATTTAATATGAGGGAAAAATTGAGGACTGGAACAAAGGATATTACTCATTTATAAATAATGTGGTTTTCTTACTACACTACCGTGATACTCATATTAGCTAGCTAGTTAGCTATTATAGATTGGTTCCCAAACCCCAGCACTGTGAGGTGTTACTGCTAACTGCTGTGCCACCCTGCCGTAAAAGATGTAATGTAATTAAAATGCAAAATGAAATTAAAATGTAGTCTGCTTCTGCAGATGCCTCAACATTCCCACTTGAATGAGATTATTAACCAAATTATTTCAAGGGACTTCTAATTAACATTTGAGCACAGACCAAAATGCATATTTAAACATCTTAAATACCTTCGATTAAGTCAGGTATAGCTATTATACAGGTCATGTATTGTTTCGAGGTACATATTTAGCAGCAATTCGAAATTTCGGAAATGTTTTTCCTATCGGTCGTGCGCAGTTTCTACGCGGCTTTAATGTTCCAGTAGTGAGAATAGCAACGTTAGAGAAAAGCATACATCATTACTTTTTTTTTTTTTGGCCCATGGAGCTTTGTGTTCTTACAATGTTTTGCACTTACCGTTATTTCACTAATGAAACTAATAGATCAGCAATGTGAAAACAGCATGCACGACAGAGAGGAAATAAATCAGTTTTCTCAGTGCAGTGGGTTTTTTTTCTCTCTCCCTTCTGAAATCTACAAATAAAAAAACATGGCTAGCAAGTCCCTCAGAAAAAAAACATGCCATCTATCTATTAGTGCGCAGTAAATATTACATGAGCTCCAGCTTCACTTAGTAGTTAGTATTACTTCCACTGTGTGGGTATATTATTTTTGAACTCTGTCTTGTTTATCACAAGCCATGACCTAGTTCAGCTTCTTCTATCACGACAATCTGTGCAATCTCAGACTGCAGTCCCCACTGAACAATTACAATGCAAAGCAATCCAAATGGAGATGTTTGTAGAAAACAACATGTGTGTAATTAAGGCTTAATGAGCCCTTGTCTGTGTGGAATGTGCAATTAGATTTGTAATAGAAAATGCTGCCTGAATGCCAGAGATGCTTAAAAAGCAGTGTGGATGAAGGATAATTTTGCGGTGAATGCAGAATAATGCACAAGCTGATAGTGTACAGCCAAGGATAAATTGTCATTTAAGTGGGAGTCTCTGCAAGAGCAGAACATTCTCGGAGCAGATTGGTTGTGTAAGTTTTTTGGGTTTTTTTCTTTATGTAATGTATGCATCCATGTTGAAGCACCCAAAATAGAAAGACCAGTGCTCTGGACTGCTATGATTTGGATTTTGATGGATAGATGGGTGACAGTAAAAATCCATTAGAGAATACAATTTTAATTGAACACGGCCATTTGCAACCTACACTTTTTATAGAAAAACATGAATAGCACGCCACCGATTCTTCTAAATATTTCAAATTTGAGTTTTAGTTTGGAAGCAATACTCTAGGAGCTTCTAAAACTGAGTGTTTATATTTTTACCATGACTTCCATTTAATTGCCTTATATTGGTTCATGTCGTCAATATTTTCAAGATTCAACTAAGTAGGACTAAGACTCATGTAATTGTTTTACAAAATGTTCCACCTACCTAGTACTTTCATATAAATTTCACTGTTCATTCAAAAAATCTTCTGTATCTTCCTGTTACAAACGTAACATTCTTGTGACTGTGGCAATGGTGATTTTAACTAAACGGCTGTGAAAATTAGTATGGTTCAGAGTTAGTAATAAGCCACATAGAGACACATGCTTGCTATCTTGGGCTTTCCTCAAAGCGTTGTCTTAAAACCCCTTTGACCCCCAGTGGCAGCAACGACTGAATGTGAGAAGGGTTTGAAAGATGTCGGTGCACTGTGATGCCCATCCTGTCAAAGGCAGGCCGCTCCGTTCCTCTAACTGGTGTAGAAAACAAAGCTGGAGAAAGAAAGTGAATTGGAACACTTTCAATCTGTGTATCGCAAGGAAGCTTCGCGGAAAAATAAGCGCTTAGCTGAGCCTACTTCCTTGCGATTGCCTGCGGAGGCAAGCCATTGTGTGCCTCGTGATACAATGCGAGAGATTTTAATAAATTTAATGGAACTGTGGACTAGGCTCAGTCGCCTTTATATCAGGGGACTTATTTTATGACAGGCAGACTATGAGGAACGTTGTTTAAATAAATGAAACACAAGGCCACGGCTAACTATTGGAGAGACGGTGTGGCCTGGAAAAGAAGTGACCAATCACTTCATCCATCACGTCATTATGCCGGGGGAGAGTTTTGCCAAAATCATTCTGTGGGAGCATTTTGAAGAAACCGTTCTGTCAAGACATTGTCCAGCAAAACAGGAAGCAAAATTGATTGTTCTGTGTCACCACACTGTTTCATTCGAAAACAACATTTATATGGAGTAGAATGTGAACGCAGTTCGTATCAAACAGTACTGATGAAGCGCTCATTCATTTTGCAGTAATTTAAGGCATAGTCTATATTTTAATGCACTCTCTATAGTCGTGATGGCTCGGGTATTAAAGACATATTTTAGAGAGGTGCTTAATTATGTATGATTTTTCAAGCGCAGCATTTCTCACGGGTTATGGATTGATTATGGGTGGTCATTAAGATATAATATTTAGAGGATATAGTTGTTCCTCAATGAGAAATATATGGCCGCAATTTAACTTAATCATTAGAGTAAGCATGTGTGTTCTCAGCGGGCTCCTTTACCTGCATCATTAACCACCGCCTCTGGTTATTGCTTCTTCCTCTATAGTAATAGAACTATAGTAATGAATGTATGGATTTTTGTTTCCTCCTTTATGAATATATGTCTGTTTGAAACAAAGCTGTGCGTTATTCATTTCCTTCCAGAATTATATGTAAATGTATTTAAAAAAAACAGTATATTTTTACCATTGTCATATTTTAAACCCTTGGTTCCCAGGATGGAGATGGTCTGGGTAAACATACAATCTGCCAGTTTGTGGAACCACTGTTCGCCGTTTGGGGTGACTGCTGTCTGTTTTAAACATCTTTGAAAAACGGACGAGGGCCACACTGTCTGCGTATTGGTCGGAATTTAGTTTTTCCATCGCCATGTTTATTTTTAAATAACTCAGTCTGTGCTTACATGGGCGACTGATTGTGTACATTCCAGGTTCGTACATAGGGTACCTTCAGAGTGCATATGAGCGATGGTGTTTGGGGGGTAGCTCAGAGAGGTCCGGGCTGTTGCATTTGCTTACCTTCTGCTCAAGTCTTAACAAAAGCGTCCCCTGACACCACCACACTCACGGTGGCTCTTTAATGGACGCGCACACTTTCTATTTATAGCCTTTGCTATGTGCATTTTAGCTCTGCAAACGGAAGAGTACAGCATGAAAGGTGCTGTGGTTGTTGTTATCTGTACTGCCGTTCGTTAGCTGCACGTGTGCTCCTGTTGCCTTTGCCGTCACCCCTTCTACAAAGTAAAAA
Organism: Hiodon alosoides; assembly: GCA_025775065.1. NCBI lineage: Eukaryota > Metazoa > Chordata > Actinopteri > Hiodontiformes > Hiodontidae > Hiodon > Hiodon alosoides. Next base: position 112 of record JAOYSI010007906.1, on the reverse strand, counting down.
AGGGAAAAGGTGAGGCGGGTAACAGAGAAAGATCAAGAGTGCTATTCTCATAACACACAAACTGCATCTTTTTCAGCTCAGTTTACAGCTGCTCTCGACCATTATTACCGTA
>JAOYSI010007905.1:0-11837 GCA_025775065.1 Hiodon alosoides | reverse complement strand
CCCCCCCCCCCCCCCCCCCCCCCCCCCCCCCCCCCCCCCCCCCCCCCCCCCCCCCCCCATCTGAGAACTAGTCAGGCTAATTACTTGAATGCTACAGTGTTTCAGATTCAGGAGTGTGCTGAAATGGTCTCTACACATAAAAAGTGGATCAGCTGAAGGAAAACGTGCAATTTGCTTAAGACACTCATTTATGTGTAAAGGGACACCTCCTATGCAACACACTATCTCAAACTAAACCATGTGAACATTGGGAAATTATTTCAGAAGATCCACGGAATTCATACTTTTTTTTAACAGGGGGCCTGCACTGCAACCCATCGACAGTAGGGGGCACTCACGGCATCTCCTCGGGCAGCACGTCCGCCAGGATGTTGATGGAGTCTGTCTTGGCCTTGGAAGTGGGAGCGGCAGCTAGCAGCAGCTTCAGCAAGGCAATCTGAGATGACACAATTTCAGATACCATTACTGACTTCTACATTATATTTCTATATATCCCTCCCCCCCCCATTATAAAAGTAAACACTTGTTCAGAAAGAGCGTCTACATAAAGTATAACGCATACCTTTTGTGTTAGGCATTTTATAGGTTAGGAAGCAACACTTTTTTGGAAACCACATGACCACAAGACACTCACCACATACTGGGACAGGTTGGGCAACATCCCCAGGTACAGGATCTCAGTGGGCGTCTCCTCCACCTCCTCTTCACCCTGCACCAATCGACATCCAACTGAGACCGGGGCACAAGCCAATAGGCCACCGAGAGCGGGGCAACGTCATTTCATTTCACACCGTTACTAACCATGGTTAACGGGCACTGCTGCAGCTCCTCCTCCCTCTTAACCTGCACCTCTGCAATGGAGACATACTTGTGCTGAGAGAAACAAAAACAAAACAGGTTTACTGGAACACTCACTGTGGTAAACCGCACGTTGCAACAAAAAATCTTTGTACATAAAGCACACAAAAGCAAACGGGCGTCTAAAGGGCTTACGCAGGAGCGTTTTTTAAGAAACAATGTCAAACGCAGGTTGCAGACTGAGGTAAAGCGTGCTCTTCCAGAGTCCCGTTCACCGCAGCGTCGGTCAATAAGGGTGTGGCGTGCGGAAGGGTACATTCACTGCACTGTGAATTGACTGGCCAACTGTCGCACGGTTCAGCGCCACTGCAAAGCTAAGCAAGCAGAGGAGTCGCCGCCGCTTTTGTCCGCTGCCGCTGGACAAAATCCTGCTCAGGGAAAGCCCGCGACCCGGGACTCTCGCTCTGCCGCGTGACCCTGGGTGCTCACCTGTTTCAGGGTCTTCACACTCTCATGGATGGGCCTGGGCAGGCCGACCAGGGTTTCCGTGTCACTGCAGATGTGCCCCCAAGAAAAGAAAAACAGCTGTTAAGGGCTGGTTTCATTCCAGCACTACAAACCACCTTCAGGAGGTAAAAAGCCTGGACATCAGTAAAGCTGAACTCTGATGCTGGGAGCTGGGAGCCGGGAGCTGGACTCCAGGCTTGTGGTTTGGCGAAAGTGCTCCAAAAACCCTTCTTATTTCCCATGGGAAGCCCCTGCAGCGCCCCCTGAAAGCGCCCCCTGAAAGCGCCCCCTGAAAGCGTGCAGGACAAACTCCCCTTCTGAGTTTGGCCTTGTCCACCAGCAGCTGCGCCACACTGCTGACTATGACAGATCGCATCATCCTTCGTTCCGTTTGGATGCATCTCCGATTTATGGCCGGGGACAGGGCCAGTGCCCACCCCCCATCTCTACCCTCCGTTACAGGCTGCCCGCTGATGGGACAGGGGGGCGACAGAGGGCCCTTGTCAACACCCTGGTCTGCGAGGGCTGCCACAGACTACTCAATCACCATCCTCGCCAGACCATCTCCATTGACATTTCTGGCTACTCAAATAAGTTTCACAGTACAGATGCCTTTCACCGCCGGGGTATTTTTAGCGCAGTGGAGCAGTGTAATTATTCAAGGTTAACAGCGATCAGCGGCTCATCCTGATCCTTACCATCACTTATTACTTTGGCAGCTGTATTGCTTGGCCTGGTCCAGCCCGGCCCGGCCCATGTTGCTAATGTAATTATAGTCAAGCGCTTCTGGTTCTGCAGTGGCCGCGTGATAGCGAGGGGATGGGGCGGAACTTACTTTCCCAGGGTGAAGCCAATGAACTTGTTCCTGCTGGACTCAAGGAAGTGCTCTATGTCCTTCTCCCTGCGAAAAAAACAGAGACCGCTCAGAAACGCGTCATTTGCAAGCTGGCGAGATAAGGATCGTGCGTCATCAGGTGCTGCAGACTGAGGCGGCAGATTCAGTTGCGCGCAACGGAAACGCGTCCCATCATCGGGTCGCTCAGAATAAAACAATAGACAAAGAAGTAGATTAGAAACACACACTCGTATATACATGCTTCGGCATTCTGCTGCCATGTCGGACGGGATGAAAAACACCCACATTTGCCTAGCAATCAAAAGGAAGAAGCTGGGGCGGAGCCTTTAAATGACACGTCGCCCGATTGGACAACGGGCAAGCGGAGGCAGATGGCGCCTCACGGTCTCACAGATGACGGGGCGCGGTGATCAATAGCCAAGCAGGACCCGAAAAGTCACCCTTCAACGGCAACGCGTGGCCTTCTCAGCACCACCATTTCACGATTTCACGTTTTCTGATACCCGTTTATAGCGAACCAGGCCAGCGCATACAAAATCTAATTGGCCCGCGCACGGCCATCCGATTGAGATAAACTGTGCTGCGAATCCTAGCCATCACGATCCAGAACAGAGTACGCCTCGGCCAAGAATAGGATACCAACGCGGTGTTGCACAGATGCAGTGCATCCCTGAACTAGGGACTGCCACGGAGCCAGCCATTTACACAACCGCTTTTTAACCCAGGAGATGGAGGTTGTGCATCTCGCTCAGGGGCACAGTCGCAATGCCTCAGCAAACCCACAGTTCTGAGCACTCCAGTTCCGACAGCCAACCACTGTGCTGCTGTTGCTCTACGGATAAGCAAAGCATCATGCACTTTGATACGAGAACAGAATAAAAATTCCGTTCTTTAAAAGGGACAGCGACTGAAATCTGAACAAACGGTCCCACCAGAACAGTGACCCACAGAGTTCACTGTCCTGCGACAGGCATTCGGCAGGTCCGCCGGGTTTGGTGGCTCCCCTACCTGACTTTGGGTGCCCAGGGAAGCCCCTTGGGAAAAGACAGCCTCTCGGCAGGCAGGCAGAGCGGGGGCGGGGGCGGGGGCGGCGGGGGCTGGATGAGGACGTCCCGGTCCAGGGGGTCCACTTCACCCTCGATGCCGCTGTCTGCGTCCTCGTTGTCCTCCTCCTCGTCCCGCGCTTCGTCGTTCTTAAAGGGGTCTCGCTCGTTGTACGTATCCAGGCTGTCTTGCTTCACGAGGGGCTGAAAGAGACCGCACGCCGAACGGAACCTAAGACCACCGGTGCAAGACAGCAGGGGGGCGCTGTTTCAGGAGACCCTCAAGCTCCCCTGGGCCAGTCTTCATCCAGGATAAAGACACAAAACTGAAATCCGTTCTCCAGGAATCGTTCTTAGATGTTTAAAAAGGCAACCAGCAGGTTTTGTGCAGTGACTGCGGTTTGAGGTTTGAAAAGACGTTTTTGTTGGTTGCCCACTTTAAACAACATCAGCATAATTACCAGATTCTTACAGCTATGGAGAGGGCCCTCAAAGCTGCAGTTCACAGTAACGATCTTCACTTTCTAATGAAGTTTGGGCTTAATTAACCCACTCCCTTTAATCAAAGATCAGCAACCCATCATCATACTCAGAAAGCTTTGACGTCATTTCTTCCAGAAATAAAATTCAATTGAAGGAAAGCCTTCAATTTCAGCCACAGGCAACACCGAACAGTTCAAAATACAAAAGCCTGGGTGACTTACCTTCAGAATAAACTCCAAGACAAAGTCAACTAAACACAAAAGGCAACAGGGGACCAGCCTGTTTGATAAGGTTAAACATTCAGATTAAAATTAATGTCACAACGGCACAAGTATTCCAGTTCCATTTCATCACGGGATTTGCAATTAAAAGACAACTACAGCAAAAAAAATCTAATGAATAAAAATGAAATAAAACTGGAAAAGGGACTGAAACCATAACGCAAGCATCAAGCATGGGTTGCATTAACTGAGCATTAAGTGCCATGGTGTTGCATTAACTGAGCATTAAGTGCCATGGTGTTGCATTAACTGAGCATTAAGTGCCATGGTGTTGCATTAACTGAGCATTAGCTGAGCTTTAAGTGCCATGGTGTTGCATTAACTGAGCATTAAGTGCCACGGTGTTGCATTAACTGAGCATTAAGTGCCACGGTGTTGCATTAACTGAGCATTAGCTGAGATTTAAGTGCCATGGTGTTGCATTAACTGAGCATTAACTGAGCATTAAGTGCCATGGTGTTGCATTAACTGAGCATTAAGTGCAACGGTGTTGCATTAACTGCCATGGTGTTGCATTAACTGAGCATTAAGTGCCACGGTGTTGCATTAACTGCCATGGTGTTGCATTAACTGAGCATTAAGTGCCACGGTGTAGCTGAAAAATAACCCATCAGCTCATCGGTTTCTCCGCGGGGAACATTCATTCTCCTAGTGGAAGCAGGTGTCTAGTGCACTCTCGCCACACCCCAGGGAGATGGGAAAGCCTCAGTGGAGGGCTGGAGAGCGGGGCAGCAGACAGCATGACAAAAGCCTTGCCAGGCCCGTGCCGTATGGCTCAAACCGCAGCCCGGAGGGAGGAGGAAGCTGGAACCGGGAAAAGGGAAAAGAGTGCAGGACCAGCCCAAGACAAAAGAGAGTGCACAAAGGGAAAGTGGGTAGAGACCTGCTTCTTGGCAAAGGGACTGTCTCCTTCCAAGCTATCAAGAAAGGCCGTCTGTAGGAATACAAGGGAGAGGGGTTCAACGCCAGGGGAGAAACGGTGTGCATCGGAAGGCCTGGGTGTGCAGCCCTCATGCGTTATACTAACCTGCAGCAAACCTGCAGGCGGGCTACGAGATCCAGCCATGCACCTGCAGTATATCACAAAGCACGCTCCCTGTAAAACAGCTGAGCTCTTAAGACATGTTACAAGCTCTGTATTGTGGATAAAGGCGTATGTATAGTGTATAAAGGTGCGTGTTTGTGTGTGATGTGAGCCGTATGTGGTGAGCCGTCTTATGTGCAGTAAGGCTAATCTGAAGCGCAAGGCGTGAGCAGTGTCGGTGGGGTCTGACCCACAGGTACGAGCAGTGTAGATGCGGTCTGCATTGTTGGGAACTTGACCCACGGTGAGGCGTGTCAGGACGTGGGACGGCCGGGGAGGCGTTACCCTGCGGCTGCGACGTCCTCTCTTCTGCTGCTGCTGCTGCTGCTGCTGCTCAATAAGCTCCATGGCGGAGGCGGGGGGCGAAGCCGCCCTCATGCTGCGCACGACCTTGATGCTGTCCTCTGGGAGCGGGGGCAGGCTCAGTCGTTCACGCCCCCGCACCTTCATCTCCTGCAGGTCCTCAAAGCCCCCGAGAGTGAACTGGAGACAAACACAAAAGCACACAGAGGTTTCCGACAGCGGACCACTATAGAAAACGGAAACACGGACCCCTGGTGGTTCAGTCGGTAGGCGCAGACAGTTGGGGTTGGGGTTTGCGACCGAGCCCTATGAGTTGGGGTTCCTCACACCCCAGGGGAGGGATTTGGGTTGATAAAATCGGGGTGATAAATGCTAAAACAATTGGCGATTTAAAAAAATAAAAACCCGAAAACACTACAGCAAGAGAGATTGTTAACACTCTTTCACTCTCCTACTACGATATTATTCATGCCAGTATCTCGAACTGGACAGCAGCAGACTGCACACATTATACAGAGGGCAAGCGGTGCAGTGTGGGTAAAGGTGGGCAGCGGGACTAACCAGGATAGTCTTCCAGAGCAGCAGGAGAACCTTCTTCATGGGGAAGTGGGGGGCATTCATGCTGCAGAACTTGGTCACCATGGTGAAGAGCATGAGGGCAAAGGGCTCCCCGTTGTAAAGAGGGGAACCTGTCGGGGGAGGTGCGGTGGGGTCATATGGATTACAGTACAACAGGCAAGGGCCCCACAATCACACGAAACCTTCCAATCGGCTGCATTTCCACACTATTCAGAGCAAAAATACTGGAGCGGCAACGTAATGATTAACTTTTCATTAATATATATATATATTTTCGAAGTGACAATTCATTTAAATTACCCAAACTAGAATCCAAAAGGCTTTCCCCATTTCCTGTCACTGTGGAGATTTAAACTAGAGACACACCTGTGTTGTAAGAAATGGTAGATTAAAGCAGAAAAGCAACAGCTTGCCCCTCTATCACAGAAAACTTAAAAAAGTATCCAGCTGCCCTCACCCAACTCTGCCTTGAATGTCTCTCTGGCTACCCTCCATTCCGGCCGGTCGTCCTCCGTCTCCAGGCGAATCGTCTCCACCATTAAGTACATGATGCTCAGCAGGACCCTAGTGGTTTGGGCCCACAAAATAAACAAGCGGACGGCCACACGGCAAGACCTCCTGGCTTAGGGATCTGAGCACGCTCACACTAAGGGATATTACACCAATTCATTATCATGACGTGATCAATGACAGCAAACAGCGCCGACAAAATTAGGGTCCTCTTACGACTTGATCGATGCGTCGTCTACATATCCAAAATCAATAAATATATACTCACCCACAATCACAAACCTACCACTGGTATTATTTCCATTATATTATATAACCACCTAACGTAATTTATCAACCGATCACACATCTTATCATTTGTATATGCACACATGATTAATATATCACCATTATTTTACTCTGGTACTGGTCACTGGGAGTATTTGGTCACTCATTATTGAAACTGCATTCTCTAAGTGTTCAAGGGCATTGCGCTGAAAAGGCAGAACACTAAACCGGATTCAAGTCCACCAGGTTAGAAAGTTCCCCAGTTGTTTCTAAGTTAATGGCTAAGTGCCTGAAGTACATCCTTGAGATAATTCCGGAAAATCATGGCAAAGGTTCGAGTGGCACGCTGGAGGCGGCGCGGGTATTGGCATGGAGACCTTGAGCGCGAGCACAGTCTGTGGGCGATAGGACCGTTTAGGCTAAGGCCTATCGGTTCCCATGGTCACGCTCAGGACGTGCACCCAGGCCTTCATGTATCCCACGTGAGTCACGGGTCTCATGAGCCCACACAGAATGTGTGCGTACACGGGTCATGTGTGTGCGTGTGTCACGTACTCGGGCCCGACTGCCTCCACATTCTACCGGCTCCGGAGAAACTCCCAACCATTCAGAACCTTCACTGCGGCGGTCATTTACTTAAACGTATAGTTAGTGTTGGCTTTCGCAACACATGTTCGAATATAATATAATAGCTCCAACATCTGGGAGAGGATCAAAAACATTCCATTGCATCGACACGATTTGGCAAGACATAAGAAGGGGGCAGAGTGCACTTGCAGTCAATTATCTCCTGAAATGGGCCAGGAGTGAGCCACTCGCTGGGGTATCCCTCGGGGCGCAAGTGTCAGAAGCCTCTGTAATGGATCTCGGTGAGGCGCGACAGCGTCTGGAGAAATTGGCGGACGAGGGGACCGGGAGAGAACTCCACTCCCATCCTCACCTGAGCTCGGTGCTGTCTGCCAGAGAGATGGCTGGCTTCCTCACTGCACTGCTGCAAGCCTGGTTGTTACTGGAAGAGCAAAGTAAAAGGCAGGGAAACATACCATTGGTCACTGCCACACCAACGCCAAGGCATACATGTAGCGCAGTTGGGGGGGTTGCCAGAAACCACACATATTCACAGTTTACAGTTAGCAGGAGGTTCTCCAAGCCCTGCTGCTGAGAGCAGATGACACTCTGAAATGGTTCCCTTTAAAACCGGCAATGATGCACCTATAAATAGACAGTAAAATTGTCCGTCTCCCTAGCCGGCTGAGAACACCCCGCCGAGCGAGGCCCACTCCCAAATTCACACAGGGCCGATCTCTCCGCCAGACTCTCCGCTGACCCTCCCACGCACATACGCCCAGCCGGTATCACACACCGAAAGGGTAGAGCCTTTCAGGCCACCGGGCCCAGCCCTGGTATATAGATATGTTTGCACAGCGTGTAAAAGTGATTAAGGGACAAGGTACTTGTGGAACAGAAAACTGGCAGGCATGCAGTCTTGGAGGCTTGCGCTGTGAGTGGATTAGCCTCTGGGAGATTATTTTGGGCAGTGGGATGACAGAGCTATAATGAGAGAAAGGGAATCTGCAGAGGAATGATGTACCTTTTAGAATGTATCTTTTTATAATGGGTCCATTGTCTGGGAATCCTGAGGAACTACCAAAAAGTGGAAAATCTAATGAACTTGCATATCCCTATGGCCGTTACATTATATTATCATCTAAGAGTAAAGGGGTTAAATCCGTTTGATCCTGTACTTATAACTGCATAATGTGAAACGTTCCGATAACGTTATGTATTCCATAGGTGCAGGCCTCTGAGAGCGTTCTGATAACGTTGCGCGGCGACTCTTCTCAGGCCCCTGGGACTCACTCGATCTCCATGCTGAGCAGCTCCAGCAGGGCCATGAAGATGCCCATGTCGTACAGCAGGAAGATGTTGTGCCGGGACCAGTGGAGCACGTCCACCTCGGAGTCGCACTCCTCGAACGCCCCTGAGGATGGACACCGGGAGCGGGCAGCTGTTATTCAGGAGACCCCCACCCAACAGCACCACAGTACAGTCCGTGGGGAAACCGCACCGACTGCCAAGGTTTCCCAGCGACTGCCAAGGTTTCACACACGCTCAGCTGGACCGCAGCCACAGTGGGAGGGGCTTAATCTCGATCCTCACCTTGTGCCAGGTAGAGAATGGCCCGGGCCACCTTCAGCCTCTTCTCCCGATTGGTGACCTCCAGGGCGTCCAGCAGCCTCATTACGTAGGCCCTCTGCTCGGGGGGGGGCAGCTCCATCCACTTCTTCCCCTTTGCTAGAGGAGAACAGAGCGACCAGGGTCACGTGACGGTGAGAGTCCCACATGTGAGGAGGATTAGCGGGGGATCAGCGATCCTCGTTAAAACGCGCTCGCAGGAGGGCACCAACAGCAGCAAGGTATGAATGTTACAAGGCGTTTCCAGCTTGGCCGAGGAGAACCCGCAGCACGTGCAAATGTCTGCTAATCAACTAATAACTTAAATTTAAAAAGACAAACAACAAGGCACACTACAAACTGCTAATGGGAGAGTACCATGTAGATGAAGCTAATCCAAATCCGCAAAAGCTTCGTCTTTGAAACATGGAGCGTACTTAACATGAAGTGTTTAAGTTAGATAAACTTTGGAGGACGCAAAGCTGACAAGGTCCTGATGAGCTGGCGCACATTCACATGAAGCAACTGCAAGGTGCTCTGCGCGGTGGCATATTCCCCATTAAAATGCATGCGCAGACAGGCAGGCAGGCAGGCAGGCACCCGACTCTCTGAAGTGCACTCCTCAGCTGTGACTGGCACCAGCGGGGCCGTTGGGATTTCAGGAGAAAACAAGGCTGTGCTTCTCAACGAGGACGATGCCGTCGCTGAACAGAAACGACGCCCGCTTTCCTCTCCCGGCCTGAGGAGCGGATCAACGCATCGCCCGGGCTGCCCCTTTGGACCACTGCGAGCGCGAGCTCCAGGCCGGCACAACAGACGCACGTACGTTTGGACCGGGAGTGGCTGTCCGACCCCAAGCGCTGAGCAGCTGTCAACATCCTGTCAAGGTGTCAAATGACATCAAAGTGAGTTATTGACAGCTGCTGAAGCAGACATAGGGCACTCGCGGGTTACGGACTTCAGCGCTGCGCCAGCACGGAAAAGATAAACGGGGTTTATAATGTGCCATTTTGCAGGACCGTCCGAGGGCTAAATCGCTTCCGCTTGGTGCTGGGGCTCAATTTTAGCGTAGCGCCCTTTTTGGAAAACGAGGAAACCAGCACAGGTGATTTATGTGCTCTCCCCCTCATGCTTCTGCCATGTGACGATTACATAACCCGAGTCTTTTCTCACAGATGCTCCAGTGAAGGAATGCCTCGTCTGCCTTTTCAACAGAAAGCAGCGCCGTCGCTGTGGTTTGTCACACAGCCTGCTGAGTGATTGCTAGCGTTTCGCATGGTTACCTGCATTGCTGGTTCTTTCACTTTCCCCAGGAACAAACCCTTGAGAATTTCCTCGTGATTATACACAACAAAAACAGGTTTCCAGCATACACCTTACTGAACACAGCCTTTCAATTGTAATGCAATATTGCTGAAATACATATTCAGCTGATCGCTGGCACTGAAACTGCACGTTACAAAACAGACGACCATGATATTTTAGCCAGCGTGTACTCAACGCAACACAAGGAACAATTTCACGTTCAGAACCAGGTCACATCGATATCAAAATCTCCTCATGTTACACTGCACACACGGGCCCGTGCTTCCCCCCCAGACAACCGCTCCATTTCCTTTGGACACGATGAGAGCGCGAAACACCCGCTGCCAGGGCGAAGCTGCGCTCCATGCGCCCAACACTCGCGTCACATGGTCGAGGAACGCTGTACTTCTGATGCAAAACAACATTTGTGTATTAGTGCTGGCTCGATACGCCCTTGACTGCAGACCCGTGCCCTTGTGGAGTCGGCATTTCTGCGTGTAATCTCGACAAGGAGCGGTTCGACGCGGCAAAGCGCCTCCTGGCAATTCTGCTTGTAATTCTAACTGATAAGATCTGTATGTTCTCCGAGGATGGGATCAGCGAGGTCGGGAAATAAACTGGTCTGGTTATCAAAACTCCCCTTATTCACAGCATGCAACAATGGGACTTCTGCTTTGCCGATATTAAGGATTATTCCACCGCAGAGATTAAATTTTATATGATGGTACTGACCAGCGGCTAAGCAGTAGTCTGAAATTTTTTGTAGTTTTGCAAGAGTTCGGTGCAGTACTACTGTATACATCTTGTTTCTTTTTTTTTATGACTCTGCTACAAACGTAGAGAAAACATAACGGAGGTAAGGTGTTTCAAACCACGGACTTAATTTGTTTGCAAGAGGTAGTGCCCGGAAAGACCAGCTGCATTTCCCAGTGTGTGCAGATACTGTCAGACAGCTTTTTATACAGGAAAGTTCAAGTTAAACCGTGTAAATCTTTTTACACTCGTGTTCAGATGCGGTCCAAATAAACTGTCGAAACACGCAAAGAACTGACCGTACTAACAGCACTTCTCTCATAATATGGCTGTATGTGTGTGACTTGGAGGAGACAGAATCCAACAATCCCATTTTAAGGGGATGACCTGAGTCGAACCCATGTCCTCGTGGAGGAGGCGGATGTCATTGGAGGGAGGCGAGAAGCACCCTGCTCTCCTCATTTAACCAAACGGGTGGCATCTGAGTTTTAAAGTACTTTAGGAAAAACCAGCATTGTAGAGTGGTGCCAACATGGATTTCATAAAACAAGAGTATGCCAATTTACCTGGAATACTTTGAAACTCAAATCAATCTGAAAGCAAGTTTAATTAAGGGAGTTCTTGCCAAGAAAATTCAAAACTGCCAGATCGCCTCCGCGGAGGGCATTTTCAATAGCAATCAGTGTTCACAAGGGTCTTAGTATAGTACTAGATTAAAGCAATTTCTAAAATGTAGGGATAAGGGCAAGGGCAGGACTGTTCCTAGACGACCAACGGATTAGTTATGAAGAGAGGCTTAACACACATTTAGCCATAGAACGAACACACACACACACACACACACACACACACACACACACACACACACACACACACACACACACACACACACA
>JAOYSI010007904.1:0-11838 GCA_025775065.1 Hiodon alosoides | reverse complement strand
GTATACATATGTGTATATATATATATATATATATATATATATATATATATTGTACAGAGGGGTTCACCTACCCCTCATGTATGGTTAAGGAGTCGAGACAGAGTTGCACAATTTGCCATCCCTAATTAGGGGGTGCTACACTTTCAAGTCAGACATCTGAGGACACACCCGTTTCAAACAGGGAAACCTAATGGATTCTTTGTTTAATTTCATTCATCGCACAGTGGGGAAAAAAAACTGAGCATAACATGAAGGTTTACTGAGGTAACAAAAAAGCTTGTAACTTTGTATAGTAAGACCATTAGATTGCATTTTTATTTGTTCTGTGGGATTAAAGTAAGGCTTGACGCTCAAGAATTAAATGCAGCTCTCTTTTCTCTTTTCTCCAGATTAAAAACTGATGTTTTGAAGGGAACGCTACTGCGGGTGTTGAAGGTTAAGCGACTTTGAGTAAGGGACCTGTTGAGTGAAACAAGGCTGCCTCTTACATGCACTCCTAGTTTCCTGTGCCACAGAGTGGTGCACCACTGGAGAGGGAGTGAGAGAGCAGGGCTGGAGTAAATAGGAAACAGGGACCGGATGTGTCAGGATAATATCTGCACAGCAGCTCCTTTGCCGTTCAGCACAATGCCATTTGATTGAATTCTTTTAACAAACTGATTTTTTGTTAAATCTAGGTACAACTTAGGCCTCAGATTCCCTTGTAAAAAAACAACCCCTTAATATGTACAACAAAAAAGGCTTTAGCACTCTCTGTTGTGTTATTTGGTATACTGCTCCAATTTTGACGTCATGTAAAATGAATTCATTTTTAAGAATATCGCTGGATACATTTCAAAAAGTTAAACAATGAGTTCCATGCTTCTCTTTCTTCCTTTTCCTGATGAGCGACCCGTCTCAAGGTCGTACTTAATCATAGATTTTAGCATTTGGTCATTTTTTTTAGACATTATGTAAGTTTATAAGGGACCAGTGATACGCAGCCACGCCCTCGTGTCAGGAGAGAGGGTTGAAGGAGAGCACCACTGAGAGGGTGGGCCACGTCTTTTAATGGGACATTATGCGCACCTGAGTGTGATTCCACCAATGGTAATCACACTCAGGTGCCAACAATCCCAGGCCCTTTTAAATGAGCCAGCAGAGGTGGCCCAGAAAGGAGGAAGAATTGAACTAGAAGAGTTTTGAGTTTTGAGTTTTGTTTGCCCCGAATAGAGAAGTTTTGGTTTGTATGTATTTTTTTGTTTATTGCAATCTTTGTGTCATTATGCAAACAAAGATTTTTTGTTTGCAAAGTTTGTTTCATTATGCCAAATATAAGGTGTCAACCCTTTCCCAATGCCTCGGACTGAGCTGCTAAGAATTAATAAATAGTCTTGACTCCAAGGAAATTCTGAGAATGGAGGAAATTTAATCCTACACTCTGTATTAACAAAAAAAGTGATTTATTAGACGTCTTTAACCTAAGGAGCACCCTTAACTACTCATGTATTTCAGAGACGTCCCAAGCTCTCCTAACTGGTTTAGGGATTAGCAGCAGGTGCCCTGTGATTAAACTATGAACATAAAACGTGCTAAAATACATTACAAACCAGTGGCACCAGTAGCCTTCTTTAATGTTTCAATACCTTGAAGCATCTTTGACAAGAGAACTTGTGCAGAATGCAGACAGTGAGGTGAAAGGCAGCGTTTATTCTCTCAATGCCAATGTTTTTAATTAATCAATTTATGATTAAAATAACACAGACAACGTTAAGCTTTTTTCCTCCTTCCAGATAGGATTTATTTTTTGAGAATCCATTTAAACTGGAAGAATGAATGGAATCATTACATTACAATTGAAACACATTGCTGTCTTTAAGACGCACAAACAAATCACATTCTCACAACATTAACCTTGTGGGGGAGAAACTGTAATGTGGAAAAATAACTGACCATACATGAGAATAAATCAACAGCACATATAGTTCTTGAGCATTTTGCATTGATGTGTATCATGGTTAGTTGGGCAGACAACTTTTGTGGGCTGTGCAACTTGTAATGAAGAACTGTAAAATGTTTTGTGCGGCCCTAATGTTAGAACAAATTAATACAGCAGCTTCTCATTTTTAAACCATTTAACAACACTCAGGATACGAAATGCTGTAAACAACACAAAAATCTTTCAATCTGCAGCTACAAACTATGATTACTTAAATAAAAAATAAATTTATTGTATCCTTCTGTTCCCAGAAGCTATGCATATTTCCCATACATCCTCATTTGTGCAATCAAATTTTTGAACAGTGCCCAAATACTTTTTTCAGAGTCACTGTTGCAAAGATGGACCCAAGGAGTAGAATACTGATATTGAAAATATGCATGTTCTGTGAACGAGGATGAGCAGGGCGTACAGCCAACTAAGTGACGGTCCTCCTTCCCAGTCTCCGAGTTTAATAATCTGACAATTACAGGTCACTGCTGCATAGTTATTTGTGGCCTAGCTCTTATCAGGACTCACATGTTAGTGCTGTTTAGTGTCAGTCTGTCTCACAGACAATCAGTATTCCAGAAACTGTTTAATTTACTGGCTGTGACCTTCACTTCCTCTTGTCCTGGTCTGCCAAGACAGTGCTGCTTTATAAGTTTGGTCCACTTTAAAAATACTCCTTTTAATGGTAATACTGGTACCTTCAGAATCACCAAGTCATAAACTCCACCTGAATAGAAAAATAAACTAAGGGTGCCTTTGTGTGTGTGTGTGTGTGTGTGTGTGTGTGTGTGTGTGTGTGTGTGTGTGTGTCAGTGCATTTATGTTGATATGTTTTTGGATACATATATATATATTTTTTTTTTTAATTTTATTTTTTTTTTTAAATAGATTTTATGTTTTTATATACTATGTTTGCACATAGTAGATTACATTTTACTATGTGTCTGCTACTAGGTCATAACAAATTTTGACCAGTGCAGAAGTGGTTCATGTTTGTATTGCATTTATTCATGGTAAAAACTGGGAAAGGTGTGTGTGTTAGATTATTATACTTCTTTTTTTTCTTCATTTTCTACAGGAGTCATAACATTTTATAACAACTATATTTTGGGATAGTTTGTATTTTAAAATACGCCCACTCTCGTTTAAAATGTGTGGTTAAAAATCTTCATTGGCTAACAAAAATTTATGAATAAAGTATATATTTTTCCTTTTATATAAGTAACATAATGTATTGTCATTATTCTTCCCACTAAAATGCTGACTGGCGCAGCTACACAAACTATTGTTCAGAATTTGTCTGGTGAATTTGTCTGGTGAAAGTAATCACGGATTGTAAAATGACAGTGCCTTTGTGAAAGTATCAATGCTTGATTTGTATCAGCGCAGTAGCTGTACTTTATTTGTGGTTTTTGTACACCCCGGAAGCACTAACTAATACTTTTAATCGGTCGTTTTGAGTTTATTCAGTGTATTTACTTTAGAATGGGGGTGGAGAAATTGGAGAGAGAACGAGCAACAGTCACTTGAAGAATTTGAAAGAACGCTTGTTAACGGAGAAGCGCGCTTAGAAGCTCAATGTAGGTGCGGGGCTACCATATAACTCGCTAAACGTGAGATCGCGGACAGACTCCAACGCTGCGAATAAACATGGCTTCTAATCAACTGCGCTCGCTCTACGAAGGTTTCTGCCTCACGTCGCTAGTGTTATTTTGTGTTAAAACGAGCAATGGATTTAATTTAGACGTACAGTTCCCAGTTATCAAAGAAGGGATGACCAAGGGCAGCTTCTTTGGATTCTCCGTAGCGCTGCACAAGCAGACAGAGGGTTCAAAAAAATACCTGTAAGTACACATTACAGATTCTGTTTTCTCTCCGGTGAAGTGCGAAAAATGTAATAACAAGTGTGTAACGTTTAAGTTTATGCCTCGTTCATGTATATAACGTATAGGGTAGGTCCTTGTTTCAATCTAATTGAATATATGTATTCACTTAAAAAAAAAAAAAAGTAAATAAAATAATACAAAAAAAAAAAACGATCAGGAATATGGAAAATATTACTGTTGGTTTGGTTTTGCGTATATTTAGTCTCTTCCCCTCCCTCCTAGCCGGTTTGCTGCGGAATAGATGAAAAATAGTAGACAGGTGATTGTTCTGAGGAGTCATTTTCTGAGCCATATTAGATTGCAGGTTTCTGACTACTGTAATTGCACTGATTGAAAGGTCCGTGCTCGCCTAGTAAGAGATTATGAAACTTTCCTAATTAAATATTATAGCCAAAAACTAGCTTCAAAAAAGGGCACGTTGTTTCTGTGCATATCACAGTTTGTAGATTAATTTGAATTTTGTTCCTTCCAGTTTATATAGACTACTTCTTGCCCTTCTTACTTTCTAATCCGCATATACTTCCAATGGTAACCCCTCTGGTAGAAGTATGGTATTGCTTGGGTTTCAAGCAGATGTCAAAGCAGTCGTCTTTTTTTCCTAAAATCGAAGATAAGCCTAAACCTCACGTCCGGAAACATAACGTGTTCCTATAATACTTAATTCATGCAGTCAATTAGTAACTGTATTTGGCATCTTTTATTTGTGTATATGTTTAACTTGTTTAGTCCGTCAGTGTATTCCTATACACCCTGTGTGTCTGTGTACGTATTGACTACATTGGACTGTCAAATCTAAATAAAATGAAAAAAAAAAAACTGACTGGACATAACGTAGGTCTAATGAAACTAGTCTTATATCTTTTAAAACAATACCTCATTATGAAAAACCCGGACATTTCACTGAACAGCATTTACGGTTCTCAGCTTTGTAGATGTGTGTGAAACTAGTTATTCTCAGGCTCTGGTCACTGTGGTTAAAACGGAACATAGAGATCCCCATATGATTCCCATATTTGGATGAAGTTGGGACTCTTTTGGGAAACATCCTCCTCAACCCGACATAATAATATATTCTATAATTCTTATAATGATGAAGCTGTATGCATTATTTGATATATGTCGCAGAAATTGAGGTGCACACAAATCTCAGAGTCTCTGGCTTATGCGAGTACTGACTTTGTATAATTATGTGTTTGACATTTTACTCAGCATGAAAAGGGAAGGAAGTACTTGCAGCCCTTATGCTGACCTGCTTAAGACTTGCCTGTTTTTTTTCATCTGTTTGATTTATTAAGCTCCTGAAGAACAGGGTCTCTTCAAACACCTATTATATGTAAAGGGCTATAAAATAATGATCTGATTTCCTTTGTATTGAATTACGTTATATAAGTTATTTTTTTTCCAATTTAAATTTTTTGGGGGGGTTTTTACACCATATCTTTTGTTCTAAATCGTCCTCGTATTTCATACCTAAAAATATATGAAGTGCCCTGTGAATTGAGATTAAAAATTAGTTTTTTTTTTATCTGTGCCATTTTGCAATATATATGATATTTTCCAGAGAAAAATATCTTTTTTGGTTTTCGAGTTTGGTGTCCATTTTAAAGGGGTTATGGGTACTCATTTGTCTGAAAAGGACTGGAGATCCCGGATGGCGTCCTAACCCTTATAGACCTAGTCTTAGGGCAGAGAGATGGAGATGGCTTCTGAAGGTCAGGAGATTGAAATAGTGTATGGCTGTGTTATAACTGTTTTTCTCTGAGAATGTGGGAATGGAGTTTTCCCAGGTTACTATCCTACCTAGAATGACAGAAACCTCTTTCACTACTTGAAGTCAGGTGGCCTTATTAGCATCATTACGCAATGGCAGTCATCAACAGTACATCATGTGCATTTAAACAGGGTTGTGTGTTACTTGGGTTTAGGCTCTATCTATGGAAGTCTCAGAATACTCTGCAAATATATGTTTTTCACAGCACTGGCAGGTATATTTGTGTATTACACATTGTTGGGGATTATTGTGAAAAATATTGTGGAGAATGTTTTTTAAGATTATTTTTGTTACTTTAATTAACATTCTTTCCTCCTTATATTGTTCAGTAATAAATGAGTGTAGTGGTTATGTGTGCCATTGATAAACCAATTATGATTTTTGTTGTTTTTCTCTGTCTTAAATGGGTCTGTTTGTTAAAAAGTGTCTGATATCTATTTTTCTTTAGTATTTTTAAAATGTTAAAGAGGAGTGTGCTTTGTAACATGGAGTTTTATGACATGGTCATATAAAAACTGACATCTGACAAACAATTTAATTTATTACAGAATAAATGAGAGGGGCAGATATAACAGCTTACGTGACAGTCCTTTAGATCCCTTTAGGTTAGAAAGAGAATGATGATTTTACGAGTATGTTTATTGGTCACCCAGTCTGATTCCACACCTTCAAACTCAAACACACCAAAAGGGAGTGCTGCATACCATAGGGCTAACGGTGGCTAACTTCCAGGAAGAGTGAAAAACCTGCAACAGTCCATACCTTGACTCGCCCCTTTCTGAATACAAAGGTCGCTGATTTCAGAGAAAGGCTGCAAGAGGACATTGGGCAGTATAGACCGTATCTGTATGATACCTCTTCAAAGCAATACAAAGACATGCAAATTGTAGGCAATTCATGGACAGAGATAGCAGAAACATTGGGATATGAAAAGTCTTAGATAAAAGTGGAAGTACGATTTGTGGTTTGAATTAATAGGCTTATACATTCGATGTCAATAATCACAACAAGTGATTACTCAATGACAAATTTGAGGATCAATTGGTCCATGTGTTTGAATAAAGGCACATCTGTCAAATAATCATGAAATACATGTGTGTCCACTGGGAAAAAAGCAGCACAGGCATTTTTTATGGAAGTATATCTCAACCTTAAGATGAGCCATGTTGGCTCTTGGCACTTATTGCCTGAACAGCATAGCAACTTTCCTCCTCCGGTCTCTTGAGCCTGTTTAATTCCCATGCCTCAGCCCTCCCCCGCTGTGCTCCCTTTTCTCTGAGGAGCCTTCTTGGTCCTCCCCTGGAGGCGGTGGTGTGGTTTTGTAGGGGGAGTTGGGGGGGTGGGGGTTCCATCGGGTTCTGATTGGCTCTTCCAGGCCCCTGACCCTGAAGAATGCTTGGAATGCCTCACCCTTTCATGCACACACAGAATACCAGGTTGCAGGTTGGGACAGGACTGGGTCGGGATGCAGACAGCTCAAGAGCTTACCCTGAACCACTAAGTGCATCTTGGACTTACTCCTCCAGTAATGAAGGCCCACAACTCTGTGTAAAACAAGTCAGAGTGACGGGCATCTTTGCTAACTGCTGCACTTTGTTTCTTCCAAAATTACCAATCAATACACTGAATAACGCATTTAATTAGACTAGAGATGCACTGCCTTGCCCACACATTACTTTCTGAGGTCTGTTGCCCACAGCCATGAGACATATTAATTATATGCTGTTTGCAGCTGGGTAATGGAATGCTGTAGGAGATTTTGTGAGTAGATTCACCTGTAGACAATAAGATAAAAATGCAATGCTTAAAAGAGCGTACTATGTTCAGTGAACAAAACCTGCTACATAACATACTTTTTATATTTTACTGTGAATGTTTTAATTTTAGGTTAATGTTAATCACGATGCATATCTGCTATCAGTCTTTTTCGACTGTCTGTTGGATTTGCTCATGGTTCTCTTATCCCTTCTACAGTTCATATGCCCCTCCTCAGTCTATCCTCCACCACTTTCTCTGATTGTGTAAAGCAAGATATAAGAATAAACGTCTCGGAAGAATGAGGTTGTCTCAAAGTTTCTGCCAAAGAACTCTTAAGCATGGTGTTAGGGAATTTCTTTCTTAATTCTTATTTCATTTCTCTGAAAGAAGAATCCAGAGGTGAGATGCCGCGGAGGTTTCTTTATAGAGCTGAAGAGATGTCTATCTGCTCTGTAGAGTCAGACAGAGGAGTTATATTGTTTGCATAGACCATAATAACATTATATAGTCTCAACATGTAGTACACCCAGCATAACTACGCACTTCCCTTAAGCCCCTTGATTATTTTACCTTTTAATCCCCATTCAGTACGTTAACATTGGGGTTGGCTGTTGCTTTTCAGTTTTGCAGCGGTTTGTGACAGTTAACGAAATGCTCTTGCATCTCAGTGCTCTTTACCACCACTACCATTTAAGCTGGTTCCTGAAGAGCGAACTTATTTTTATACAGGCACGGAATGCACACTTATAAAAAGAGCCCCATCCCATTTTCTGAAGCAAGACATTGTTTGCATGATCCATCGAGCATTTGTCAAACGTTTCTCTTGACAATGGTATAACCCAATAATTATAGAGAAATGTCTGCAATATAACAATATAAAAAATCGATAACGGTTCTATAGTCTTTCTATAGGACTATAATGGATGCAATAGGGAACTCGAGAGGAACTTGTAGGCCTAGCAATGATTCCATCTCTATGTGGCAGTGACTTTATCTTAGCTAAATAGTTCGACTGTCTTTCACTTTGATAAAAGCCTTTCAAAGAGGGTCTTGTCAAACCAGCAGTTTCGTGTCATAATGAAATGTCTTTGTGAAGTCCAGCTACTAAATCTGTGTATCTTCAGAGCACCGCAGTTTCACTCTGCCTTAGACAAGTCACCAAATCCTGTCACCACACACAGGGAGTCACCTTCAAGACAGCCATCTTCTTTGTACTCTGTAAGCTACACAGGTCAAAAGTGGCAGATGACAATTGCTGGACTCGAACCTTTGAAATCCAGCTCATAGGGTTCAGTCTGCGCTCAGGCGAGTGCCTTTATCAACTGAGCCACTGCCTCCTTGTTTTGAGTTTTCATTTGCCTCAGAATTTCAGAACAATTGATTTTATACAGAAAAGTACTGATGTAAAATGACTAATATGACTAATATGAAAGGACATTTGCTGATACATTTGTAGAATTCACAAGTGGAAATGACCACTAATTCTCCATTTTGAGCGATTGTCTGGCAAACATCCTCCGCACATTTTTCAGTTTAGCAGTTTTTAATTAATTTTACAGGAAAACCTGAAGGCATTGTTAAAATTTAATGAATGAAAGAGCATGTTTCTTACTTACTGTCTTAAGGAAATTGCAAGCATCAACAGGTTTGACAACTGGATGTAAGACAAACGCTTTACTTTGTGGCCCTAACCTCCCCGGTATGGCTTTCTAAGTCGGTTCCACCATAAAGGCACTGATCAATTAAACTGAAAGTGTCTTCGTACACGTTAGTTTCCATTTATATCCACTCTGTATTTTACTATTACTGTTTTTTGTCTCTAGGCCCATTGTAAATGACTTGTACATGACGTACATGTACGTGATGCTTTTCTATTTGGTGGTTAGCTTGGTATAGGTTTATAGAATATCATATCTTTCTGTTAAAAATACACATTTCTCTCCAATGAATAATCCCCAGTGGACATGTATGAATATATCTGAACCTAGACACCCTTGTGTGAGAACCCTTGGAGCAATATAATGAAATGAGCAACAGATGGACATAAAGCACTTTATTTTTTAAAGCAGATATTTTGTAGGGAGGCCACCAGAGATCTATCCAATAGGAAATACCTTGGAAAAGATGCAGAGATGTGATTTCACTGTACAAAACAGGAAGAAGAGCTTTGGTGTCCACTTGTTTACCAGTCTGGATGAAGGAGAATGCAGTAGAAGCAGCACGGTGTAAAATGGTACATCCTTGTGACCTTTACTGCCAACTTTTGTAAATCTTTTAGATGATTAAAAAAGTTAATAAATAAATATAATTAAGCTTTATTAAATAAGCATAATTTAAGCATAATACGCATAATAAATAAACATAATTATTTGACAAAATCGTGAAAAAAGCGAAATGGCTTTAGAGAATTCCCCATCCTTACTTGAATCCCTTTGCATTGCTTATCTCCTACAATTTTTGTCCGATCTTCCCCAAAATTGGCACAGATGTCCTTCAGACCAAGCCTCACAAAATATAATACAAAACCGTTTATCTATTACAGCCAATCAAATTCGGTGTGGAAGTCACCAAACAGGTTGGGTCATATCTCAGCAGCACTTTGAGAAATTGACACCAAACTTGGTACGTCGACTCAGAACCCTCTTATGAGCTTGTCCAAAAAATTTCATGTTAGCTGACCACTGGGGGACGCCGTAGGAAGCGAACATGCGTTTTGGCTATTAATTGTTAATGTGTTTGCCTAAAAAAAGTTTTTCCTTTGTCTGGTGATATCTTATGAGATGTCAAGCCTGACACATGCTAACTTAACATGTCAACCGAATTGATGCGGCCACCATATTGGATTGTAAAAACTTAAGTTTTTTGAGTCATTTTAACTGCTTGGCCCCCTCATTGCTGCTTGCAGCTATATTATTTTTTAATAAAATGGGGTTTTACTATTACAATCTGGCAACAAAAATCTTCTGCCAGCAAATCACTATGCCAGTACCTCACTTTGGTATAGTCATCCGTTTTCAGGTGTTTGTATTTGTTTTCAGGTGTTTGTATTTGACTTTAAATGGCCATCATGTGAAACACGGGAAAATATGGGTGAAAGTTCAAACTCACAGGATACATGGCACAGTTTATAGCTATGACCAGATGAACAGTGGACCATGTTTTATGAGTAAAAACAGGTTTTAATGCCACGTTATTGCTTTGGTGGTTTTGTGAGTAGTTAAGTTTTGTTTGTTTATCATTGGGTTTTTACTGTTTTTATATAATTTACTAAATTATGTGTAGTACTTCCTCATATAGTCATATAGTTAATTTACCAAGCACTGTTTGTGGAAAACATAATACCATAGATATTGATTAAGTGCTTTGATTCACAAATAATCAGTTTGGAACAGTACATTCTGAATCTTGAGAAAGACAACTGATTAGACAGTAAACTTTATGTGGAGGTACTACACATCAGAACATCATGTCACATGGGAGAGCGGTGACCTTAGGCCGGGTCATGTAATCCCGGGCTTTGCTGTAGTAAATTCCCATATTTATGGCTCCTAAAGGGAAGTGAGTTTTGGTGATAGGGTCATGGCTCTGGGAGTTTGTGGTCTCATAAAAAGGATTGGGAGCAGAGTCAGAAGTTTCTTGTGTTTCTATAGATAACATGTGAAAACTGCTGCTAGTTTTTTCCTTCAATATGCTCAAGCAGAGGGTCAGTTAATGAAACACTGTTGCTTTATCTGTTTAGGTCTATTTGTCATATCAACTCAGTCATCACTTTGCATCATACTGTCCAACAAACAGGCTGGCACGTAACAATGGAGTGGTGGGTCATTTTCATTGATAGACTTGATATATTGAGAAGGAATGAGGTCAGATATGAGGCTCTTCGCCGTTTGTTTGGGTACTCTGGACCAGAGTTCTGAATCCTTGACCTGGAGGCAGGCTGCATGAGATCTTTCTTCTTTCATACAGGGATTTTCTCGGCATCTTGTTACCCCATCAATAGCAGTCTAAGCTAAATTTTAATTTAAATTTAAAAAAGGTTCAACTCTAGTTCTGAACCAGCCAGACACATGGTACAAGATCAATGAAAATGTACAAATAATTGAGCTTTGAGGGTAGACTGAAGAAAACACCTTTTTCCATTATCTTGACTAATGCGTGCCTCATTCTCAAGTTTCTCTGACTAGAAACGTAAAATAAGGCCAGGTATTAGTTGCTTTTGATATGCCCATTTCCATTATTCATTTATACAGCATGCTGAGTTTTGTAAACAAGATTTTAATTACTGTCGCCAAGCACCCAATCAAGAGTTTTGTGTGTAACCTGGTTGAAATTATTGATATAATATATACAAGTTTTAACTAATAATTTCATAGTTTGATAAATAAGGGTTTAAAAGTTAAGAGTCATTGACCAGCAACGGTGTTATAATTTGTTCAATATGTGAAATGCATATT
>JAOYSI010007903.1:0-11697 GCA_025775065.1 Hiodon alosoides | reverse complement strand
TGCGTAGAGGTGAAAACTGAGGGGGCAGCCCTCAGCACATGTGCGTAGAGGTGAAAACTGAGGGGGCAGCCCTCAGCACATGTGCGTAGAGGTGAAAACTGAGGGGGCAGCCCTCAGCGCCGGTGCGTAGAGGTGAAAACTGAGGGGGCAGCCCTCAGCACATGTGCGCAGAGGTGAAAACTGAGGGGGCCGTAGTGAAACCCACCGTGGTTTTTGGTTTTATTGGGCGTTAAAGTGACGTGAGTCCCATCGACTGCTCCCACTCAGGGCAGGAGGCTGCCGGCCTTACCTCGGTCAGGCAGATTCTATGGACAAAGTGAAGCTTCAGAATAAAAGTTTCTTTTCCCAACAGTGTTTCCAAAGACTAGATGTACAGAGTCTTTGGTTTTTAATGCAAATTCTACCAAACACAGAATACACACAGAAATAAATACCATCACATAACAGCAGAAAAATAGAAGCTGTACAGAGTCGAAGGATTATCAACAAGAGTGAGTCCCCCTAAATTAACTCGTCTTGACTGGATCAGAGCAATGTTTTAGTGTTCAATTATTGGACTACAGTACGTCCAAACAGGTCTATGCAGCTAAAATAATAGACTGGATACTGAAATTTATAAAACCAGCATGACCATATTATCAGGGTAGCTTAAACTGAGGAAAATTAACATGGGAGGAACATGGATAGAGACATTTTATTCTGGTGAAACACCCTCTCCAAGCAGGCTTAGGTTGAACTGCTGAAATGCTCAGACGTTCCCACAAAGGTTTTCTGGCCGTAACAAAGAAGATGAACTCAGCTGAGATTCCAAAGGTTTGTTCTGATGTCTTAATCGGTTTCTTAAGCAACGCATAGCAGATAAAATCCCCCGTACAAAAGCGTTTGGAAATGCCTCCTACTGAGTCAGGTTTATGCCGTGATTTTACCAATGCATCACATGAATCATTTCATTGAACTGAAGAAATATTGCTTCTTTTTTAACACCGTAGTTCTCTGTTTATATTAAAACTCTTACAATATCCAATACATCATTTCTGTCAGAGTAACGTGGTCTGCCGGTCTCCCGCAGAGATTTCCCTCCCAGGGCAGAGGGATTGCGAGCGAAAGTGCTAGCGCTTTTTGTGCTTATTAATCAGACTGTTTACACACCCCCTTGGATATGTGTGCAACACCGGCGCTAATATTCTTATAGCCACGGTATTGGACTAAGTTGGTATTACGTTTTTAATGTAGAAAGGATCCCAGCATTCCAGGTGGCTCGGTCGGTAAATGTACTTGCCCTACTGCAGACTGAGCCCCATGAGCAGGAGTTTCCCGGTTAGAATCGAGCGCATGTCGTTAGTGCTCAACGTTACCGTGAGGGCACAGTGGCGGCACACAATTGGGAGAGTGCCGCCCGGTCTGCATTGAGTTAAACTGGCGGGGTTTATCTCGGCCCGCTGACCCCCGTCTCCTACCGGGCAGTACAATCGAGAGGAACGTGCCTCTCCTCCAATCGGCACGGAATCTTTCGTGCAAATTACGTAGCCTGCCGAGAGGAAAAGAGACGGGTAACTCACAGACGGATAGAATTGGAGGAGACTGGTTGTATTTCAACCTCGTTGTGTGTGGTGGTGGGAGTCGTGGCAATGAGCCTGGATGCATTAGCAAAATTGGCGATTGCAAATTGGGGAGAAAATAAGAAAGGAAAAAAAAGTGAAATTCCAGAAAACAACAAAGAGATTGTGTGGTTGGTATAGTTTGTAAACACTGCAAATACTCATATATATTTCTAAAGCCATCCCTATGTGTATGAGGTCACTGATTCTCAACCAATTAAAGTCATGGGGAAAGGACAGCATTTTATAAGCCTTAAATTATTTATATTTACATCAGAACCAAAAAGCAAATAAATGCGAAACGGCTCGCTATCCTGTGTTTAGTTCTTCATTCTAGTTGGTTCCATAAGACACCACAGCTGTCAAAAGAGCAGAGCTTTGATCCTGTTGATTACAAAACGTTGAGTTATTTATGTTGTCAAATACCTTGTAACAGAGTGTCACTGGGGACGCCATGGCCCGCTTACAGCACGCCATATTTTGGCGTTTCCCATAAACCCCAATCGCCACCAGGGAGCAGGGACTGGAGTTTATTGTTTGAAGCTCGCTGGAGTCTGCTTGCTTCCAAACCGTAGGAGCTGTCTCACTCAATTTGCTGACCCCGTTCCCTGTCGGTTAGCTCTGCTCCAACTGCGGCCTTCTCTCAGAAGAGCCTTTTTTTCCTCTCTCTTTTGGCCGTAGGAAGAACCACTACAGCAGAGCGAGCGTGGCTAAAGCGTGGTCATTACCGTTCGAAATCACAACACCACCGCCACATTTAAAAGACTGCCCAAATGTGTGCCCCTGATTGGAAGGAGACAGATTTGTAAACATATTTCGTTTTTCATGCAGGCGGAACTGAATTTGGGCAGCTGCAGAGCGTAAAAACATTTCCCTGGGAAACCGTACCTTGCTTGTTTTGTCTGGTTTGACCTCATCAAACTGGCGTTAAAGGCTCGCCACAGTAACAGGACCGTACGAACATGTGCGATTCATTGATTTCTTTTCTTTTTTTCCCCTTTCGGTTTCGGTCACAGGCTTTTTATATTTGTACAGTGTGAGAAAGCAGAGTCTTGAATAGGCTAAAGAAAGATATGGAAACACCTCATGAGAAGAAGTGAAGAAAGGAAACCCTGCTGCCGGCTATTCACACGCTATGTACTTTAAAACTAAAAAAGAAAAAGTGCTTCATGTCAAGGGGCAACATTCTGCATGGCCTTCCCTTAAAAGTTGACCTTCATAAATTTATAACTGCTCTAGTGTGCAGTCATTTTCAATACCAAATTCAATAACAATGCGTGCCAAGTTGATAGAGCGGGTCTCTTACTCTACGGAGGTCTTGGCCAGGGTGTCACAGGAGCTGTAGCTGACCCCACCGAAGGCGTCCTTGCAGGGCAGCGTATGTGCGTTCTCCGGCCAGTCGCCCCCGGGTCGGAAGGAAGTGATGTCAGCGCTGCTTTTTCTATCCAGCAGAAGGTTGGGCCTGCAAGGCATGGAGGGGAGGGGAACCTTTGGAGTTAAGTGAGAGCACACTGGGGGGCCGATTTCACTGATACACAGCGGATTCCCTGCGGTTAAACCATGCTGAGGAGGACATCAGACGCAGTGGCCCTGCTCTTACAATCTGCTAAAGCACCGGGTCACCTATGCTTATGACTTAGTGACCAGATCTACTCGCTTAAACCAAGAGGCGCGCACGTCTGAATTTCACATCAAGTACAAAAATATTATTACTGCGAGAGCGCACATCGCCGGCCCCACCCCCTGGGTCTCCTTAAGGAAATACCTTCAGAAACTCTCTACAAAACAGACTGCTTTTTTCACAGGAAACTTGGTCCTTGCAGCAGCAGACCAAACGTACCCCTTCCATAAAAGAATGTCCGCTATAATTTTATTCCCTTGTTATAAACCTGTTTCCACGATTTCTGGTGGAACAGCACATGCATATGCTAAAGGATCACACATGTTGAATGAGGAGCGTGTGTGTAAGTCACATCACCTCCTGAGAAGTAAAGGGTGACTGAAGTAGACTTGGGTTGTGTGTTCTTAATAAACGAAAACGGTCATTTTCAACTCTGTTTCAATCAGTTACAATTACTTTCATTTGGTTAAAAAAAAAAAACTTTTTTTTATACATTTATGCATACTACTTTAAATGCATGCATGTTTAAATAAGAGCTGAACGTTGAAATGTTTAACGTCCACGGACATCAAAAGTCTAACCCTAACCCTAACCCAGTAATTGACGTTACTGTGCGTAAACCCAGTAAAATGCTCTGATTATTCTCTCATAAACGCAAGCAAGGTCCACGGACAACACTGGGAGCTGGACATACAGTATTGGATATCCACTTTGTACCACTTTGTCAAAGCTTGTTCTGGCAACAATAAATATGGCAGTCTGGGCAGTCCCATCCAATTAAAACAAGCGAATACAACGTGAAGAGTCAGTTCTTGGTCCAATGTAATCCCCTTTCCGGTTATGTGCTTAAGATCAGTTCACAGCTCTCCGCCAAAGCTGATATGTCCAGAACAATAAAAGGTGCGTGATCTCATAAGCTCATGTTGTAAATATCTGGGTGGAAGCCATAGAGAGATGCAATTGCAGGCTGGCAGCCAAACACCGGTGCAGAACCCTGGGAAACGCCAGTCGGAAAACCAGGCCGACGTCCCGGCCGGAAGGCGTCTTTCTAGTTAGCTCTCTGAATAAACAAATAATACCGGGATGTCCGTTGCCAATATCACCTTTTCCGAAAACACCTGTGTCTGGATTCACATTTCATGACAGCTAGAGGAAAGCTTTAGGCTCTGCTGGGTAGTAAGGTGCATCGGATCTGCAGAGCTGGAACAGGTGACGTCATGCAAAAGACTGCAACTCCCAGCACAGCTGTTGCTGACAAGCAGGATCAAGTGGCTGTCAACAGGCACCCCACTTAGGGCCCTGCAGGTGACACTGGAAATGTTATGCATTCATTTATCAAAACAAATCCCCAATAAGAGACAAATCGTGAACCGTGTTCCAATGAGAGCAGAATTAAACGCAGGAAGTCTAAAAATGAGCTCTGGGATTCTCACATGCTTCCTTTGACACAGTTTGCTTACTATTTAATGAAGAAAAAGGTAAAAATGTTCTCATGTCCGATTAGATTAGAATTCAGCCGAATAAAAATGAAGATAAAAATGTAAAATCTTTCTGGACCTGCTCGGACCTGACAAGATCATTTTTACATTTCCGTCAAACTAAAAACACAATCAGTCCTCACTACATGATTCTGACATAAAAATCATTGCTGCACAAAGGATGTGTCAAAGGGTTTTAACCTGTTTTTATTTTTTATTTTTATTATTTATTCATTTCAACCAGGATGAAATTTAAAAAATTCTGGACAGGGTCCCCATGTACACAACACTGTTTTTGAGAGATGAAAAACTGAACACATTTTCCATTTAAAGAAACGAGTAAACACTAAGCACCTGTCCTGTTTGTTTTTCACCCCTCGCTGGTCCTTCACCGCTGGCGGACTGACCTCTGAACAACCACGAATGCTTTAGATCCTGTTTTGAAATCCCTCAGAGTTAGCCCAGATTTGGCAGACTCCGTGGGGTGTGAGAGACTTCTGGGCAGGGATTCGCGGCCAGCTGTGCGGAGGAACCGGGGACACAGCAGGGGTTTCTCCTGCAGAGATGCCGCCCGCTTTTCTTTAGCCCCTCACTCGGTGTCAGTCTCCCAGGCTGAGGGATTCCTGCGCCTGGCCCTCCCTTCAGAGCGCTCCCACACCATTAGCATGTGGCGCGGCAGACAAATGAGAAAAACAGGGCCTCTGTGCAGCTGTGGCACCAGCCTCTCGCCGTCGCTAACCACGGGCCATTAATCACGCCGCCTCCCGCCGGCCGGACGTCTTGTTAAAAGCCAATCGGCACAATGACACGCAAAGTCCCTGGGACCCATTTACACTTTCTCAGGGAACCATTAGTCACTGCAGACGGGCGCTCCCCTTCACACCCTGCGAGCGCACAGGCGTGGGGTCGGGCGCCGTGTCAGGGATCCCCGCGGATTCACAGGGATGTCAGGCGGAGGATTCACGCCAGGCATTGCAGACGACGGCCCAGGGCAAACTGCTCCGGTTTAGTTAGCACCGCGTTCCCACATGGGTCATTTTCATAATCCTGCTCAGCTAACTGATCCAGTATGGAGAGGTGCCAAACGCAAGGGCGGACCACCACCAGTTAACTTAAAAAAACGTTTCCCGTAATCAAGATTTATAGAAAAGGATAATAGGTAATAACTAGTAGCTGGTAATAAGCCCCTGAAACCAACCGGCAGGAACACACCTGGAGGCGGCATTGGTGACGATTTTCAGGTTGCCGGGTTGCCGGATGAGCTTGTCCAGGAAGCTGACCACGTCGGTGAATTTTGGCCGATCATTACGCTCCTTCTGCCAGCAGTGGAGCATAAGCTGGTACAGCGCCACGGGGCAGTCCATCGGAGGGGGCAACCGGTACCCCTCGTCTACCGCCTTGATCACCTGCGCCCCAAACAAAGGCGTCGGTCAATAATTACATTTTACATGGTTAGTTTAAAGATGACTCATGTAATGTATTCTTTAAGCACTTGGGCTAAGTGTATGAAATCGTCTAAAAAAAAAAAAAAAAAAAAATCATTTTCTAATAAGTGTTTTATCTTATTACACCCCTGCAAAGCTAGTCCAAATATCTTCTCCTACTCCAGCGAATTTGGCTGTGATCCGAAAGTTCCATTTCTCCATGTGCTTAAAAGAAGCTTGAAATTTATTACTCATAATAAATATTGGAAATGTCGTAGGTTTACTTAGCTTTTCAACAAACCCTCATCGATTGCATACCAGTCCAGTCTAAATAAACTCCCATGCTGCTTTGTGGCATGATCTCATTACATCACCATGTCTCCCATTTCAAACAGTAACTGCCCTGGATCAATGCTTAAACACAGACTTCACCGGCAGGGTCAAAAAAATGGATTTTTTTCCTTTTTTTTTCTTTTCCCCAGCGACCTGCATTCCATTTTTAAATACACACGAATAATTTTTGGCGTGTACAGATTGAGATTCTCTCAGTGTCAGTGTAGAGATAGGGTGGCATTTTTGGAGCAGTCTCATCCTCGCGCTGATGGGTTCCCATCTGTCACCTGCCGTTTTACCGTGGGATGTTCTGGGCAGTTTACTCACGTCCTGGTTGGACATTTCCCAGTAGGGCCTCTCTCCATAGGACATCACCTCCCATAGCACGATGCCGTAACTCCACGCGTCGCTGGCTGAGGTGAACTTGCGGTAGGCTATGGCCTCCGGAGCGGTCCACCTAATTGGGATCTTGCCACCCTGTGGAAAGACGACGGGATGCCTGTCATTAGGGTGATTGATATGTCAGACAGTTAAAAGTGACGCAGGAATTCATAATTAATGACTTGCAAAAAAATTAAATAAATAATCTTGTAATTTCGCTCAAATCAAGCTAATTTATAACTTCACCTCCGAAGAAGATCCTATGAGGTAACCATGTTAATCCTTAGTCATGTTAAATTTTAACGACAAGAAAGAAAGAAAAAAATAACTTTATTGATATTTAAAGTCTGCTTTTCATTTACAAAATCTTAATGCACACAACTACATAAACAATGTGAATAACATGTGATCAAATTTCATCAGCTAAACAGCAAAGTGTAGACAAATAGGAGCAGTGGAAGTTGTTCTCTCATTGGCTGCTCTGAAGCAAACCAACCAAGTTATCCGGTCTGTATTTGGGAAATAGCACCCTGGGAAATATTTTCCGTATAGCAAATCTCTGCTGTGTAAAAGTAATAGAAAACACAGCCGCGGAGAGGTATTAAAAGAGACACGAAAGCACTAGGTTGGTCCCGATTAACCCAAGTTGGATCCGATTTAAATCAGACTAAACCACGCGGATCCCGACGTTGCTTCTTATCGCTGAACCGACTGGTTTCCTCCCCACCAAGTTCTCCCAGAGGATGAAGAGGGAATTTGCCCGGGTCTACAGAGGGTCCCGTACAGCTGCCGGAGTTACTCGGCGCTGCTCACACAACACTCACAGGGCGAGGGAGGGGTGCCCAGGGCCAACCGTCTCCGCTGCCAAGGCACACAACCCCTGCCTGGCTCTCTCTGAGCGCGCGGCCCTCCAAAAATAAACCTACTTGCACGCCGCCCTCCCGAGTGGGCTCAGAAAAACAGCCGGTGCTCTCAGAGCCGGAAGATCACTGCTCATTAATGTGCAGTTTAACGTCCCCTCCGCCAATGAAACTGAGACCTGGGAAAGTGGAGAGGGGCCGACTGATTCTAAACACTGATTCTGAGCTAGGCCAATCACGGTGCACATTGGCAGTAACAATTAACATGTGGAGGAAGCTATTATTTTACTCATATCAGTGTCAGGTGTACTTATAAATCATTAAATGATATATATATATATATATATATATATCTACATGCGTGTGTGCATGTTCCGGGACGTCCCATGAGAGCGATCTGGAATAACATGCTGGTGATTTCAGCCCACCCTTGTGGTGTAGGCGGCCTCGGGGTCGTCCTCCAGCACCCGGGACAGGCCGAAGTCGGACACTTTGCACACCAGGTTGCTGTTGACCAGGATGTTGCGGGCGGCCAGGTCCCGGTGGACGTAGCCCATGTCGGAGAGGTGCTTCATGCCCGATGCGATGCCGCGCAGCATTCCCACCAGCTGGATCACCGTGAAGTGTCCGTCGTGCTTCTGCAGGGGGGTGCAGTGGAGAGACGTCGGCACCGGACATTACTGTAAACCGTCTCATTCCGTTATTTTCAACGGCTGATGGTTTGGAAGGAGCCAGGGGGCTTTAATCAAGTAAAAAATACTCATTTAAACATTTGCATAGACAGTCGTTATCACTCACATAAAAAATAAATAAAAAAATACTGATTGCAGGACAGTTTACATTTTGTAATTTTTCAATTAACATAATACTGATTGCAGGATAGTTTACATTTTGTAATTTTTCAATTAACATATTCTACGTACACTTAGATAATTAATGCAAAGCTCTAATGTCAGAGTTCCCATGATAATAATCTGGAAATACATTTTTAACTAACTATTAGTTTTGTTTTATTCAACCCTAAAAACAAATGTATAAAAATGTAACTAATATATTCACTGAAATATAGATAAAGCCAGAAAGCAAGTGGTTACAATTGTTATATTGTAGTATGTGGCATTGACGCAGACAAGTTATAATACCTTGTCTTAATTTTCCAAAATATACTAGGATACTAGTACTTTGGATACTTTGATACAGTACACTCATTTCTTCAGAAAATAACAAAAAATACTGAACAATGATCAACTGCATAAGTCAACCAAAAGCCAAAAGCTACTACAGACAAATTTGGCTTACAAGAAACCCAAAAGAAAACTACGGTGGAGTTTAGTCTGCAGAGCATGTAGCAAATACAATGTAATAGCGGCCTGCAGCAAAATGTGGCTTGCACGGTGATAGTGAAACGCGTCACACTGCTTTCAGACTTTCCAAGCATCCTGAAGCTTTTTAATGTGGACTAACATGTAGCGAGAGTTCTGCAGGATGTGCACTGGCGACGGCGATGATTCTTAATCTGGTCCGCAAGCTCTGACCTCCTGTGCACCAAACCTCAAAGTCGGGTAAGGTGGTGTTGCTTTTTATAACAACCCCGACTTAATGATCTCATTGGCCCATTTATCAGTGGTTTTCAGACAGGTCCCAACTGCCGCAGCACAGACGTTTAACAAGCCTGCCGGTTCATTTTTACAGCACGGGCTTTTTGGAGGAGGTCATCTGAAGGACGGAGCCTTGTTGGGTTGGTTTATTTGGACCAGCATAGGCGAGCGGAATGCCAGTTCCTGTGTATGAAAGCGTGTAATGGTTTTCTCTAAAGCAGGGACAAAGGGATCATTTCAGTGGAACAGAATTAGAACATTTCCGCTCCACGTTTCGAGAAAGCACCAGTGTTCAGTATCTTCCTGCAGCCTAAAATATCGGCCTCCACGCCCAGCATGCCACGTGACAGAACCGCCCTTGGCTGACGCGAAAGCTCTCTGGGTATTTTTTACGCTTCACGGTGAATTCTGCCAAAATCAGAAGCGATTTAAGCAAATGGGAGAATGTGGTGCTGTGCGTGCTTTGCTTCTGTTGGATAGTTCTAAACGCACTGAGGCGGCTCATTAAGTGCTGAGGGTGCAGCGGTGCAACAGAGCAACGTCCGGGCCAAGAAACGGGGCAGGTTCCTGGTGTACGGCGGGGATCAACGCCCCCAGAAACGGGGCAGGTTCCTGGTGTACGGCGGGGATCAACGCCCCCAGAAACGGGGCAGGTTCCTGGTGTACGGCGGGGATCAACGCCCCCAGAAACGGGGCAGGTTCCTGGTGTACGCCGGAGATCAACGCCCCCAGCTTCCTGTGCTGCTGATCTATACACGTGCACGCACGCACAAACACACGCACGCACAAACACACACACGTACAAACACGCGCACGCACGCACAAACACGCGCACGAATGCACACTCAAATACAAACACAAACACTCTCTCAAACACACAGAGACACACACACACACACACACACACACACACACAGGTGAAGCTCATTAAATGGCCAGCGTGTCACACTCACCCGTAGGAAGTTGTCCAAGGACCCATTCTCCATGTATTCCGTCACGATCATCACCGGTTTACCTAAGGGAGAGGTACAGTTTTACAACCCCGAAGGAGTGATTATCTGAGTCTTTGCATTCTTGCCAGGAACCCTCTGTGGAAGCTCTCGTTAACATCAGTAATGATCACAAATGCATTGAAACAATGAGCCCTGAATGTTAAAGCACAGTCAAAACTGCAAGATCTACGGAAACACAAACATACACCATCCCAGATAGGTCAAACTCAACAACTAAAAATGACATATATTGCTATGTAATTCGCATCAAACGAGCATCAAGGAGCTACTTATAAAAAACTCTGAAGGAATTAGTGTGGAAAACATTGCAGTTTAAATAGACCCCTGTTTAATTTACAGGAGTGACCAAATCTGAAATAGCTGGACAAATATGTTGCTGTGTTACTATGCTGTAACTGTCTGTCTGTATATAAATGAATCCATTTAACATGGCAGTGTTTAACTTGAACTGGATTTATAGCGCACGGCCCGGACACATATGGGTCCGGTAAAAAAAAGCTGGTTTAACATCTGCACTCTGGCGGGTCGTGGATCAAACAGGATCTGCTTCTGGGGCCAAGAAGTGGCCAGGCCCCTGAAAGCCGCCAGGTAACAGTTCATTTGTTTGGGCCGGTCGATGGCCGTAACAACGACGTCCTGCGGGCAGGGGTTTGTGAGCGCTGCCTTCAGGATGAAAAGAAGGCCTTTAGTTCAGCTGCCTGGCATCGACAGCCTCGTTCCCATCTTATCCCCCGCGTTTAACTCACAGTCGCTATCTTCTTTCAAACCCGAATGAGCAATTCAGTAAAAAAAAAAAAAAAAAAAGATTAAAAACTTTAAAAGAAAGCCTTTTTTTCAGTCGTGTCCTGCCGCTGTTTTCTGAAGTCAAAAGGCTACACATGCAGGATACTCATAGGAACCAGCTCAGACGATGAAATAAACCGAATAAATACTTTTGATGATAAACAGGAGAACAGAAGGAGAGAGCAGAAGGAAGGAATTACTGAACGTGTGCATGTCAGCGGACATACTACCAATCCACACACCGAAAACGTACGCCAACCAACTGAACACATTAGTGCACATTTCAATAGCACACAGTAAAACAACACACAGGCTCTTAACTGCCACTTTGGAGCCAATGTTTGTGAGTTCCCAGACTGATCAACTGAACACATTAGTGCACATTTCAATAGCACACAGTAAAACAACACACAGGCTCTTAACTGCCACTTTGGAGCCAATGTTTGTGAGTTCCCAGACTGATCAACTGAACACATTAGTGCACATTTCAATAGTACACAGTAAAACAACACACAGGCTCTTAACTGCCACTTTGTGAGTTCCCAGACTGATCAACTGAACACATTAGTGCACATTTCAATAGCACACAGTAAAACAACACACAGGCT
>JAOYSI010007902.1:0-11838 GCA_025775065.1 Hiodon alosoides | reverse complement strand
CCCCCCCCCCCCCCCCCCCCCCCCCCCCCCCCCCCCCCCCCCCCCCCCCCCCCCCCCCCCCCCCCCCCCCCGGGCGCCCGGGGCACGGACGGACTACTACTCTGTATTTGGTTTTGTGCTAACTCACGCCTTATTTAACTGCAAACATTTAACCCTTTTCATCAAACACTTCCTTTAATATTCTATACATGAAGAGAAATGTCAAATTCACATTATTTAAAACACCTCAATTATTTTTCATATCACAGTATAGTTTTATTTATTGTATCCATTATTCACCGGGGATCTGAAGAAAAAAAACATATGCAGTTATCTGAATGACTTTCTACCAGAATCCCCTTTATTGACTGTGGCACTGTTATGCTTTAATACTTAAATAAATATGTCATACAAACAAACGTCATTTTACACCCATAACCTGATCACTTTCGGCCATTTTATGTCAATCAAATATAAATTCACCCATTGACTTGTACATTATCAACAAAGTAAATGAAAAGTCTCCCTGCACTTTTGTGATTTTCAGAATTCTGTTAGCATATTTAAGTACTTCAGCTAAGCTTCTGTAGGATGTCAGCCAACAAGTTTACTCAGAAAAGCACTGCAGAAGTCTTACAACTCCTACCCCTTCCAATATTTAAGGGGTTGGTAAAAATCGCCTTCTTCGTTAATTAAGTCGCCCCATCATTCCTTTTGCCGTGGTCACAGTGTTGACCGGTGTAAAAAACGAAAGGCCTTTGACCTCCCAACAGCCCAACATCTTTTCCCTAATAATATCACTTTTCGTAAAAACATAATCATCCTTGGACTTCTCCAGTATTTCAGAAATCAAGGCTGTTCTTCACAACACTGTTAAAAGATGACTTGAATGACGGACGGACTGAACATCCAGCAAAGAAAGTTGAGTTGTCAGTCGCCGTCGCTGCAGTCACAGCCAGTCCTGAAGTCTCTGAAGCAGCCAGATGTTTTTTCGTCCCTGGAGGGTCTAACAGAACTAGGAGATCCTCTCGTAAAACAGGAGGTAGGCTTGCGATGTCTGCACTTTGGCATCGGAGATGGGCTGCACGCTGGAGTCGCTGACGTAGTACCACACCCCTTTAGTAGGTTCCGCTCCACCCCCTGAAGAAGAAAAAAAAGAAAAGGCTGTTGCTTGTCTCCAGAGTGGCTCGAGTATATAATCCAAAATTACTCATCCCGTTTCAGATTTTTCCTCCATCAATTTGCTGTCAAAAACTGGACAATGTTGTAATTCTCCTAAAACTGCCTTCCACTTAAATGAAAAAGTTCCTTTATCGTATTTTATTATTGCAAATTTTATCATGAGTATTCTCTAAACTGTGCAAGGTAACCGAAAACATTAAAGACGACAAAAAACTAAACAAAAAAGGCCCACCTGGCGCAGTCAGTCCGTTCAGAGGTGTGGCGAGACAGGATTGCCGGGCTTTGACAAAGGCAGTGTAGTGTCCAGACCTCATCGTGCCGCTGTGCTCAACGATGCCGTAGAGGCTGTACAGCACCTGAGTGCTTCCTTCTGTCACGTTCTGGGTTTAAAACAAAGTCACGCAAAACCCAGCTGAGCCGTCAATCACAACGCCAGAATCCATTTCAAGCATGAGAAGGCCAGAAGGAATCACATTATGTGCAGCAAAAATCTTTTATTTAATTTTAAATAAGAATTTGTTTTCCTGTTATCTGGATTATATGAATTTGTCTACGGTCAACCTTGGGTCTAATCAAGCAGTGTTAGGAGCACAGGTATTTTACTCTGCTTGGAAAGCAGGTTGAGTGGCAGATGCTATTACCTTACAGCTCACAGAGCAGAAAGGGGCCAGGTCCAGAATCTGAGGAAAGTGAACATGCCGGTTCACCTTGCATACGCTGTACCCCACCTGCGGGAAGATGAAGGCCGGAGAAGGGTAGAGAAGACCACGGCTTAATGTGCCGTGTCACGCGCAGTTCAGGGTTCGCGTCCCATTTTTGTTGAACTCCGACTATTTAAAGCTACTACTCTTTAGCCATGAACCGTAGGAAAGGGTATTCAATTTTCAGCATTTTTATGTTCATGAACAGTTCATTTTTACTGTACGAAACAAGTGTAACATAGATAAGTGTAATGCTGCTTCAACTGATTTTTTTTTAACCCTCCCCCTGGTGGACCACTTAGGCAATTGCAGTTACCTGCTGGAACCTCTTCAGATGAAGTGTGAGAACTGGCGGAGGTGAGGAGATGAGCATTTGCTTCAGGGCGTCCGTGTACACGCTCTTCCGGGAGCCTTAACGGGGGACGTCAGAACAAATGAGACATCCAAGACTGCTGGGATATCCTTACATGTTAAAAGACAAGTGTTCCCCAACACAGCATGGGAGAGACGCCAAGCGTCAGGAGTTATCTGGAAGCACTCAGGGCATGAGCTGTTGTGCTTTAGCAATAGTGAAGCGGCATAGATTACGTTCACATATTTTTTGCAAAATGCAGCAAGGAATATTGCATTAAGCAATTTCATTCATACATTTAATTGTAGTGAGACAAACAGATGTCGAACTATACTGAAATGCTTTTAATATGTAAATAAAGTAGTCATGGTAATTATTTAGTTACTGTAGAAAGTAAGATTTTTTTTTCTTGTAAAATTCAAGGTTATGTTCTTTCAAACTAACATTTCTATCGACGCATTCAGTGTATAGTAGCCTGCAAAACAAATCGGCAAGTTAACCATACTGTACCATCTAAGGCTTTGGTGTTGGGCTGCTTTTGTGTGCAGTTGACACAGAGCAGGCTGTTGTTCTTGGTAAGGTTCTCCACCTCGGTGAACTGGTACAGGCAGGAGGTTAATGAACACTCCTGTTTCTCTGGCGCCGCCCTGTTGGCGAGCGTGTGGAATGCCAGTTCCGGATCCCGGTGCACCACCGTGTACTCCCTGAGGTCGACAGGTGCCTCCCCGCTGACCAGGTCCAGCTGGACATCCTCAGGAGCAACAAAGGCAGTGTTCAGGGACAGGCATTGAAGGTCCTCGACCAACTCATCTTCCTCTTTAGAAGCCTTGTCCCCTGCCAGTTTTTCTTCCTCATCCTCCTCCTCTTCCTTTTCTTCCTCAGCGTTTTGGTCATCAGAGAGGGGTGTTAAAACGACTGTGGTAGTGACCGACGATTTAGGGTTGGCCCGCTCCTCTCCTTCCTCCAGTCCACCATCCCTGTCCTCCTGGCGACGGCTGGGCACCAGACTGCCGTCCTCTCCAGCCAGTCCCCCCTCCGCTCCCTGCATCTCTGCCTCCGCTCCAGGCTCTAAAACCGTTTCTTCTTCCTCCTCGGGCCCCTCAGAACCCACATCGGCTGTGCCGCCGTCAACGACCTTTCCTACTTGTTTCTGCTGCCGCCGCTGGTTCTGTGGATGTTCAGGTACAATGTCTGCCAAATGAGCTAAAACTCCTTGTTTTATCGAGTTTAAATCTATCATTCTATCTATCTATCTATCAATAGTAAGACAGGAATATTTCAAACTGATGCCATTAGCGATGTATCAAGTCAAGATTGGTACAGAAAACTAGGCCCACCTTTGCCTGTTTCTTAGCCTGCTTTTTGGCTTTTTTTTGCTGATACTTGCTGCCTTCACCGGAGAGACCATCCACATTTCCATTGGTCAGGGAGCTGGGTGTGTCCTGGCCACCGTTGTCAACCTTGCTGCCCTTGTGACCACCTTTCTTCTGATGATTCTTCTTCCTGAATGCCTAGTATTCCAAACAAAAAGAGGCCAATATATTAACCAAATGACTAGAAAGAATTCTACATGATCTGCATAATTACCAACTACCAACATTTGTCTTAAAATCAACACATTGGTAGGTTAGAGTCTAAAGCAACGTGGGAGATTCAACAGATTTTGAAAAAGATTGAAAAGTTGGTTTTCGAATT
The DNA here is from genome assembly GCA_025775065.1 of Hiodon alosoides. Classification (NCBI taxonomy): domain Eukaryota; kingdom Metazoa; phylum Chordata; class Actinopteri; order Hiodontiformes; family Hiodontidae; genus Hiodon; species Hiodon alosoides. The sequence goes on along the minus strand of JAOYSI010007902.1, from coordinate 7,929 downwards.
GCAGGTGTGTCAGTCGCTAAAATCTAAAATGACTGACACACACAATTATTTAATGTGTTGGAAACCTCGTCAGCATACGCAAAACAAGGGAAAACTGCATCAGGAAAGAGGAACAGAGGTTGCAAGTCGAGGTGTACCGGCAGGCATAGACAGACACCAAGCAGGAGAGTTGCCCAACAACAGCCACAAAAAATGATCACAGAACTTAATATAAACCGTCTGTGACCCAGTCTCAACAAAATATACATTGTGAGCTTCACAGAGCAGAAGGCTGCCGTTCTGAAACCACTTGTAACCGCGGCCAATGCACATAAGGTTTTACCTCGTCTGAAACAGGAAGAGAGAGGTCAAGAAACATCTCCGTCACTAGTGACACCTGAAGGATAAAAACACAAGAGAAAATAAATTAATAAAGATCCAAAACATTTTAAAATGCTTGCAGTGCATACAGTGAACAGAACGACACAAATGTAAAAGCAGTTAAATATGCCTTAAATACGTCTTTCGGTGTGAAATGCTGGGCATTGCACCTACAGTTTTGCACTCTTTACACATGACAGTGCTGGTCATTTCTCCTCCAAAAACCTGGTCAACAAAGTTCCTGCGCGCTCCTATCTTTTCGTACTCTGTGGAAAGATGCATAGGAACAGGTCAGGAGTCATAATATAAGGGAAAGAAGCAGTTCACGTGTCAGTCATTTATATATGTCACCAGCGCTTAAATGCCAGGGGCAAAAAAGGAACAGCCTAATCTAACGCCAACAACAGATGCCGCAGGTGCATGGCCAGATGGCCAAACTCCAACCTTTAATCAATTTATTTGATTCTTCAGTTCCAGTGTCTTTCCCGGAATTTTTCAGTGCTTCCAAAATCCCCAAACTCACTCTCTAGGGACAAAGATAAACGGCACATTAGAATGATATTCTGCAGTGTTGAAGAGAGACAGGTGGATCGACTGGGAAGAGATTAGACATAGCTCTTCACTCTGCCCCGTATATGGCAATAAATTAGGGATATAACGGTAATAACAGAATTCGATTCCTAATTATATACAATAAAAATAACTTCATAAATGAAAAACAAGACCCACATTTTCTCTATAAAAACATGACATTGCTCAGGGTCACGGGCGGGGTCAGACGCGGGCTCAGGGTTCAAACTCACTAATCCATTCATCTGTAGCGATGACTCAATTGTACACGCTGAATGTGGTCGTCAATGTGATAAGGCACAGACGCCAGGGTTAGGGCACAGACGCCAGGGTTAGGGCACAGACGCCAGGGTTAGGGCACAGGCCTTACCTTGATCTCCTCAGCCCTCATGCCATCCAAGAGGTACCTCAGCAGCTCCTGGCTATCCTGCTGCTGGAAACCCTTGAACCTGGCAGCCCTGAGAAGGAGAAGAGGAGGCAGGACAAAGGTCAATGCAAACAGCCTATTATTCAGAAAGTAACATGTATGACAGGTCTACAGCAAGGCTCTTCTGACACAAGGTGTGGTTCATGAGGACTGGTAATCTTCAAGACACATCCAGCATCATGGGCAGTTTCACTCGTCTCTGCCCGATAACGGAGTCCGAATTCAGCTGGTACCCCTCCCCGTACTTCAACGACAGTTAACAGGCATCGGCACGTAACCATGGGAATAGAGTGCTCAGTGCTCACTTTTTGCAGACTTGCGTGAACAGCTCCTTGGGCGTGACCACGCCTTTCTTGGTCTCCTGGATCTCGTTCAGCAGGCTGCACATGGCCAGGGTGAGGGAACCAGGCTGGTCCAGCTGGATCAGGATGGGCTCCTGGATGAAGAAGAAAAGCGCGTCAGACACCACGCTTAGCTACAGCCCTGCACTGACACTTATCAGCTAAGAGAGGTGGGAAGCCGGAAGGGGGCCTGAACGTACCAGCTCCTTGTTAACGTCCAGGGTGAGGGTGTGGCTACCCTTCTCACCACACACATCATTAAGCACTTGCCTCAGGAGCTGCGTCTGAGACAGGTTCTGTTTACATAAAATTTAAAAGGATAAGTTATAAAGAAAAGACTGACAACAACAACGTTGTGCATAGGGAAGACGAAGCCCATCTCATGTCGCCCATCTTTACCTGAACAACGGCGTTGAAGAAGCACGTGTTCCCGAGATTGCTGAGGCCCCTGACAGAGACGGCCGGGCTGATGCTGTTGCTCTCCGCCGAGGACGCTTTTTGTCCCTCCGAGACGCCGTTTTCCTGCCTGGGGTGATTCTTCGGCACGTCCCTGTTCTGCTTCCTGGGGGCTTCTTCCTGCTTGTCCTCCTCGTTCAGCTCTGAATGGACCAAACAGAATGTCACATAATGTCTGTGTTTGCATGTGAATGTGCGTAGCTCGTTGTGAGGTCCCTTCTGCATCGGGGACAGACACAGACCTGTGATAACTGGGAGTGGGACTCACTTCTCGGCGTTGCCGTCCTCCTCCTGGGCTCAGACTGGGCCTGCTTTTTGATCCCACTCACCAGCTGGGCCAGCTGTCCGGTGCTAGAGTACTGGACCTCGTCGTCGCAAATGTAGCACCTGCAAGCCGAAAGCGTCAGAGACAGGCGCTTGTGCACAAGCGTGGGACTTGTGGATGGTGTGCCCTTGCACTCACCACACGCTCCAGTTGTCCACACTGAGCACCAGGCAATGGGTGTCCGAGTGGGGCTTCTCGTAGTGTCTGATCGCGTGTTGACTCTCCGAGTCTCTCCCGCAGCCCTTCAATGACACACAGTTCAGATGAAATCTGAGTGACGTCTCTCACAAACCGATGATCGGTCAGTCAACTCCAACTCACTGGCGACAATGTCAGCAACAAAGTATTGTGCGAACGCATACACAAACATTCAGGGCTTACCCTGTGGCCACACTTCAGGCAGACCCAGACAGCCAGGCCCGCCATGTTAGCTTCCTCCACAGACAGGGGCCCCTCATCCTTGCAGTCCTGACATGTGGTCCAGACCATGTCCTGCAAAGTCTTCTTCAGCAAGCTCTGGTCTATTCCCTTCCGGATGTGGGTGCAGGATGGAACTGCCAGAACAACAGTTCTTCTTTCGCAATATATTGCATGTGCAACATACCTTCTGCATCAAACAGAACGTGACAGCATGCCCTGCACAACTTCTTCACCAACAGCAAAATAATACACTGAACAGGATAAATAAATACAGATTACTTCCACTGCTTTCTTAGGAATACACTTGGCCAAATGTGGTTTATAACTTAACAAGACAGTAAAGGGACTCCGTACCTGTAAAATCATCGTTGTCTTTAGAACTTTTTTCCTTCGCTTTTTTCTTCCCCATGGTGATCTAACAGGGTAGGAGCTAAACAAAGCAAGACAACTCAACAAAATATCTGAAATTAAATAATCCTATATTAACCTTAACTACGCACTCAAGGGGGCCTGTACAATTCTGGCGCTGGCACTGGTGCATGGGTGTCAGTTTGCTGTCAGTGGCAAAACACTTAGGACTAAACCCCTCACTAAAGTACTTTTCCCCCAGAACTGCAGGTCAGCCAAAAACTTTAAATAAACAGTTACCAAGGTAAACCAGTGACAAATACACAACATGTGCAGAGTTTAGATAAAGGGAGTGCTGTGTTTAATCAGCTCCGTTGTCCGTTTAGTTTAAAAGTTAAATCGCTTATTCAATCTGTCTCGTTTTTATCCTGTTGATTTCGATTTGTCCGTGTATTATCGTTAACCTATAAAAAACCGTGCTTCTCTAATATGCGATACGAAATAAACGCAAGGTTGTTAATGATGCCACCTAAACCGAGGATTGTGAATGGTGATAGTGCGCAACATTTGGTTATAGATGGCAGTACTTGCGACGCGTGCCAAACTGGGGTATACGAACCTACATACTTTAGTGTTAGAAGCAAGAATGGTATGGCGTGCGTCGCCTCTCGTGTCATGTCTGTCTTGAGTACATGCAAAAAATCTGTTAGGAAGCTGGAACTGGCAAATAGTCTACATCCGGACAATGACATCATCTTCCTATAAGTAAACACTTATCATTCTACAAATACGCACCTCAAATTGAATTTCTCGCGACGTAATTGTGTAAAAAGACGACAGCTTATCGTATATACCTTATTTGATTAACATATTTTGTCATATCAACTCAAAGCTATACTTAAACAGATAAACCGGCCACGTGCTAAATCAGTTTTTAAACCAGGCTATACACAAGCGACGCTAACCCAAAGTGTTTTCAATGTTTACCATGCACTAAATGTTAAATCCTAATAGTTAGTTACTATTGTTTCAGTGGTAAAATATTAATTCCTACCTGAAGGTGATTTCAGAATCAGTTTATTGTCGTCAAGCCAACTTTCACTTTATAATCGAAAATCTTGTTTGGCAGTCTGGGGGGGAAATATAACTCTTGAAATATAACTTAAAAAACAGCCCTTTGTTATACCATAAAATCCCAAAACATAGTGTAATGACAAATCAATGCACTTTAATAGATTTGACGTACAAAAGCGTGCCCTAACTACATATCCTGGATTCGAGATCAAGTACTTCCTGTTAGCCCGGAAATGTTATGGCATGTGACGCGGTGTTGCTAAGGAGTTGTCTGTGGCATTTTATTATTTTCAATAAAAACTATAACTTACTACTGAAGAGTAAAATAAGTGTTAATATAACGGATTATAGGCCGTAATGACACGCTGACTTTAGTTAGATGTCTAGCTAGTAAAATGCATATCTAAACTGTATTAATTTGCTACTGTGACATTTACAAATTTGCCGGTTTGCGAAAAAATATTTTATAAAAACGAAAATACATCTGTCTATGTAATTTACAATGGACGGGATAGTCAGGTAGTTATAGACCTTGCGTACTAAACTAGTCTAAGTATCTGAATAAAAAAAAAAGGCGACGTCGCAACGAAGGTTCAGACGGGTCACAGTCTATTGTGATGGGACGCTACGCTTGCACTTCCAATTACTGAAGTATTTGAATATATAGCTTGGTTCTTCGCTGTCTTTCTATAATCGGTGGGACATGGCTGATCTGGAAGTGGCCGAAGCCCAGCTATCTGAAATTGACCTACTGGCCAGCATGTTTCCCAGTCAGGAAGAGTTCGTAATCACAGACCAACTGGCACTAGCGGAGCTACGGGACTACGTGGAAGGCGCGACCGGCTCTCCGCCTTCCTCCAGGCCAGAGTTCGTCCTAAAGCCGAACGTGGACGCAACCGATGAGAAAGGGGTAGCTAACATTGGGGTGCATCTACGTGGGCCGAGTAATTTGGACATGTTTGACGTTGTTTTATGTTATAGTTGTACTTTGGCAGTTTTCTTTTAAAACTTTTTAATTTTTAATATTATTGTTTCAGGTAACATTTACAATGTCTTGTACATATGTGTTAGGATACCCAAAAGTCTTACCAGAAATTTCTGTCAGGTATGTATGTAATGAATGCTTTCTGGATTTCCCTAAAATTGTTTTAGTAACTACTGTGGCATTTTTAGGGTTTATTCTACGTTCAATCCTAACAGGTGTCCTGAGTTAAGCAGAGCCGGTCAGGCCAAGCTTCACGGAGACATGAGGTCATACCTGACGGAAAGCTGCCTCGGGGAGGTGTGTGTGCTGTCAGCCTTGGAGTGGCTCAAGGATAACGCTCACCTGTACATCGTCAAGAATCCTTCAGCTGCAACCTGTGAGGAGGAGTCTGCGACGCATGCCCGCTCAGTGGATTTCACCAGGCTCTGGATCTATAGCCACCACATCTACAACAAGAGCAAGAGGAAGAACATCCTGGAGTGGGCCAAGGAGCTGGGCCTGTCTGGATTCAGCATGCCGGGGAAACCTGGCGTAGTGTGCGTGGAAGGGTTTCAGGCCCCCTGCGAGGAGTTCTGGGCCAGGTGTGGCAGAACGCAGCCATAAAACCCTGTAAATGTCCTTAACTTTAGTGTTTCAAAATAAAATTTTAAAGCAGGCCGTTTCCTTAACTTCTCCCCCGTTGTTTTTCAGAGTGAGATGTTTAACCTGGAAGAGAATCATGATAAAGCACAGGGAGGATGTACCGCTGGTCACTGAAGGAGGCAACGCGGGGAAAATGATGGACTCCCTGCGCAGGTTCACAGGGTTCGAGGAGACCTTGTTTGACCCCCATGGAAGCAGAGGAAACCACATGGACCTTGGACAGCTCTATCAGTACCTCAGTGACAAGGGGTGCGGTGACGTGTTTCAGCTGTACTTTGGTATAGAGGGGAGGTAGTACAGAGCAGAATCACCCAAGATGAGAACTCCTTGGGTTCACCAATTGAAAACGTGACGAAGACAATCAACGCCTTCGGACTCCCAAGGGATTATTATTTAACATGAATTCAAAACATTGTTAACATTGATACCGTTTACACAGAAAAAAAAACATTTTAATTTTTAAACAAACTTGTGTCCATGTATTTATTTTTAATAAGTCTGTCCCTTTGTAGTGCTTTGCTCTAATTGTAATGGGGGGACGGGGGACGGGACTGTTTGTTATTAATGATTAACTAGTGTAAAATTGTGCCTTATTATTTATGCGGGACAACAGGTGGCCGCAGGTCGTGTGTGAACATCCCTCATCATGGCGGAGCACCCTGCGTCTGTTAAGAACTACGTAACCCAGCACCAATGAGCTGGATCAAGTTTCATGGCCACGTAAAGTTTGGGTAGCATGCGGTTTGACAGATATAAACAGTATATAAACAAACCGTCTTGCAATTACGAGTGATATGAAAATGGTGTCTCTGTACCTGGCTCTTAAATTAGTACTGTAGCTACAGTATTAGTAGTATTAGCTTTAAGAGCGTTATAATTATTTCTGTAGGGACTTGCCCACAACGATGTTTTGCTGAAAGGTAAGCGTTTATTTCCGGCACAGCCTGTGTTACACACCAGTGTCAGAGTGTCTGCTTCAGACAGATGCCTTCTTATTGTTCATTCTGGATTAAAAAAAACATAATTCTTATCAAGAGCTTTTAGAAAACCTGTATCGCAAATGGTCCTCTTAAAAATACATGGAGGGGTTTGGAGCTCTCTTCAAGGGGCAAAGCAATGTTGACTGTTTGCTTTTAACAGCCATTACAGTTATAACAGTTGTCTCAGCAGATGTGCTAGCTTTATACTTTAGTTCACAGTAAACATGAAAGAATAATTGATAGGTTTTACAATTATTTGAACTAGTACATGTAATGTGTGTAAATTCATGATAAATAATTTAGAAATACGAAAACAAATGAACCAACAGTACAGCACTTCAGAGACACAGCATAAAAGTTTGTGTTATTAGAGCAGGTCAAAGTAGACTGAACACGGTTGTGTCAGCGGAACGCAACAATAAAGAATAGACTGATTAATTCCAATTATTTTACAAAAGTTAAAAATAAATATGATGTTAACTGGAATTAATATAGATTTAAAGATGTAAATAAATGTGATACAATATACACAATATATCGAACTCTTGACATTGTGACAACCATGGGGCGTACTTGCTGCGCCGCACGCAACAGAGAGAAAGGAATGGACACTGGAAATGATCGAGACCACTCGTAATTCGAGTTCGCTTCTTTATCCCTCGTGCCGTAAAACGCAACAAAAAGTCTTCCCGATTTGGGGTATAAAGCCACAGAAAAATACTAAATTAAGTCCTCTTGAATCGGAGCAAAAAGCAAAGAACAACGGAACTTCCTCCCGGATCGGGGCATGAAATCGTGGCAATTAGTCATAGGAGTCTCGTCCTCCTCGTTCGGGTTCTCGGGACTCACCCCCCCGTTTCCTGGCCGGAGCTGTGAAGACAGCACACTTTTCTCTCGATCGGCATTCGCTACTTTCGGTTTGTGCTCACCTGTAGCTTCCCTGGTGCCGACCCCTTCTCCTTGTGTCTGCCGGCTTTTATTCTTCCCCTCCCCAATCAGCC
>JAOYSI010007901.1:0-11839 GCA_025775065.1 Hiodon alosoides | reverse complement strand
CCATACCAATCCTACCGCCTGGGTGTTGGTTGCGTATCTTAAACCTGCAATTATGCAAGCCCCCCCCCCCCCCCCTTCTCCTCCCAATGGTCTGCCCCAAACTGCTTTAAAAAACGGCGTCAATAATAAATTACGTGATAAACAGTTTTAAATAGTTTGCACAGGTTTTTTATTGACCTGTCAGAATGATTAAGTGCCTGTCGGGGATGAACTTTCAAAGCTGCTGTTCCTTCCGTTGCCCCGAATCTGCGCTTTGAGGTTTAGGCTCCGTGGTGAAACGGGCCAATGCCCCAGTGCTGTTGCTCACAGTTCGGCCCGTGGCAGCGCTACAGTTCCTGAAACTCTTATTCGACTCTTATTGGGAGGCTGATCCCGCTGCGTTGTGTAGCCGCCTAGCGGGCGCACTTATCCAGGCCAATCGACATACATTTTTGTCACTTAATTTATCCTGTTGAGGGTCTACAGAGGCTGACCAGAATTCACTGACCTGCTTAGCTCAGGGTGACCACAGCAGTGGCCTCCCTCCTCATATGTCTTAACCTGTATACAACACCTTCCTTTCTGCCTAAATGTTTGCAGGCAAGGGTCAGGGACCTGATAGTGGTAGAAGCATGGATGAAGGCCAATCGTTTAAAATGTGGATGAAAGGCACAGTAACCTGGTTTGCACGGGAGTCTATCTTACCCACACACAAAGGTTTGGCAATTAGTGACTAGGTCATATCATGAGCAGAGCCCTTACCCGCATTCGGGAGCGTTTACCGCGGCATTGACATTTTGGTGCAGGTTTGCTCAAAGCGGTGCTGGACAGTTCCGCGAGGGAAGCGGAACGCGAGAGTGTGATGTGCGTTTTACCGATCGTTCGTTTCTGTCCAGCCGAGCCTGTGTGGCCTGTGTGGCCTGTGTTACCTTTTCTTTTGAAATGATCCGCGGGCTTCGGGTTTCTTTAAGTTCGAATCATGATCACAGGCTTTGTGTGCCGCGTGTAGTTCATCGCTGCTGTTCGTTTCACCCTGAGATCTCCGCTGAGTGGCACGCAATGAGGACGAGAATCTGGCTTGGGGCTGCCTTTTCCGTGAAGTGACTTTTCTGCTGGCTCTAAAAGCATTCGGAAAACGCCGGCTAGGAGGCACGGTGGGTTTTGTTCTTGCCTCTTTCATGCTACGCTCGTTTCCTGGTTCCTTTTCTCTACCTCTCTTTCATCACCGGCCCTTTCATAAGACTGCATTTATGGGCCTTTATTTCGTTTTTTTTTTTTTCATAAGAATTAGAAATCCAGCCAATTAAAATAGGTCAGACCTTTTCTGTGGATACTTTTGAACATGTTCTTTTTCATAGAGAAGTTTTAATTAGAGCGACGGTGTGCTACCAAGGCTAGCGTCAAAGGTGGTCCCTACGGATAAATTCCCCCGGCCTGCAGCAGCACATCCACAAGACAGGGGCAACCTACAGAATGGCCATCAGGAAGCGCCACGGCGACTGGCCGCACCCAGCGAGGCCTCCGTCGTTTTCATCCCGCTAACAGCTGATAAAGTGTCCTACAAAATTTACAGGCTCACTGCGATCTTAAATCGGCGCACTCACAGAGACTCGCATCGCCTGTCGCGTTGAGCGTACCCCTCAGAGTGCTCTCTGCCCCACCACACCTCATTCAGGGGACTCTCTCTCAGACCTTGCGAAAAGTAAAAATGCTACAAAGTGTAATTAATACTTATACTTCTGTTTAAATGTGTTTTTTTTGCAAGCGCATCGCCCTCTCAGCTGCCTCTGGCGTGAGTAGATTCCAGACATGGGTCATGTAATGCCAGTTTTAACCCCACCGGAGAAACATAATTAAGAAATGAGGACCTTGTCTTTTCTCCTCAGCTTAGTTCATTTTAAAGGGCACAAAAAATCTGCCTTAGTGTGGCTTAAAGCTAGAATTGATTTCAGGTGGGTGGACTTTGGCTTTAAACCTTGGCAAATGGCGAATGAGTAATAAACACTTCTTTTGTCGCTTTGTTTTATAACCCCTTCTCGGATTCCCTGACATTATGGTTTGTCTAGCTGCTTGAATCGTTTTCTTTTCACGAACGGTCTGTGCAAAAAACACCCCAGATTTTGTAATTTGGGGGACGATTCTATTAGGATGTACCATATAATTTTTTGTATGCTTTCTTCAGTGTCTCAAATGGAAATTCTGCTCGCAGGTTTCAAGCATGTGGTGGCTTAATTTGTCCCATGCTGCCTCTTCCATTTTACTCCATGGTAGTTATTATGATGAACGTCCAATTATTTGGCAATAATATCCTGCCGCTTGTGTTATCTTTGCTGGTTCAGTTTATTCTTTTTGTTCAAGTTCCCTTATTTATGCTTGCACAGAGCAGTTTTTGTTATGATTCTTTTTAATTAAATATGACATTGCCTCGTTGTGCAACCAGCAAAGTTAAAGTAAGCTACATCTCACCGCGTTCTTCCTCTCCTTCACTCTCAAAAGAAGCCCTCCATTTCCTTTTTAAATGTCACCTGACCAATATTAAGCTATTTGGTTGGGTGACTCAGTCCGGTGGCTTTATGGGGTTTGTAGTGCTGAAGACCAGGCGGCCATTCCCTCCGGCACTTCCCTTGTTGTGTCACATATCCAAACTCACCACCAGTCTATTGGAATATATGTGATTTTTTAAATACCTTACCTTTGGCAAAAGTTGGGTTCTTCAAACGGTTAGGTCCAGTCGTGAACCCAAGCCAAAATCGGTATGAGTGCTAGGGATCAGCACCAACAAGGTACTGATGTGGGGATTGTGTAAGGGCTATGCTTTAGTTTAAAACCGCATCAGTTCTCTTAGGTACACTGTCATGCAGTTTTATAAGATAGTAGATTGTTCCAAGCATCTGGGAGAACTTTCCACAGTTCTCCTACAGACTTTGGCTGTCTCGCTTGCTGCTGTCTGTCCAGATAATCCCAGACAGCCTCGATGATGTTGAGATCAGGGCTCTGTGGAGGCCATGCCATCTGTTACAGAACTCCTTGTTCTTCTTTTCAGAAAATTAATGTTTGGACATCTTAAAATCAAATTTTTCTACCGACACACTAATGCAAAAGAAATAAACATCAAAGACTACATTTATGTAGAAGCGCTAGGGTGCCTAGGACTTTTTCACAGTACTGTAGATCTCTCCAGACTCGTGGCTGTTGTCCATGCTGGTCTTGCTGTAGTAAATCAGCTTTGTTCAAGACTAACCGATCTGGGTTCGGAAGAGGCGGGGCTGCAAAGAAGGATTAGCAACAATAAATTTGGACCACGCGGTGTGCCCTGGAAGTGTGTTAGCACACAGCACCCATTGCTGAAGAACCATCTAAAAGCAGCGTTTTACATAACTGCAATGGCGTCCCTTGAAGGTGAGGATTAGAATTTCACAGGTTTTCACATTTTGTCCATGGCATTTTGTCTCTGAGATGTTGAGGTGACGTTTACGCACAATCCAGCACGCCTTGAAAATTTGTTAAAATTGAGTTATAAGCGACTTTGAAGTACCATTTGAAGAACTTCTAAGTACCATCAGACTTTGGATATAGCACCCAGGACTCGGTTCCGTGAACCATGTGTAGCCAACCGCACATTTAATACATCTTCTCTTCGGTCCCCATTAGGCCGCATTGGTCAACGCAGATTAATAAGCCCTCTACTATTCTGCACGCTTTACTTTTTGTTTGAACGTATGCTTCCTTTCCTCTAAAGAGTAATCAATGTGCATAAATATGAGTGCTCGTAAAACAGAAAGCGCCGTGCTTCCCTAGCGTATCATATGCTCTAGCATATCCAAGCAGTTAAAGAGTTGAACTTGAAATTAATGCTTGTTTTATAACTTTGTAATTTATGGCTGTATGTGCCGCTTCGCATAGCAAATCAGTAATTAATAAATGTCAATAACGTAATAACACTTGAGGTATGCTGACAACTTGAGCCTTTCGGACTTTCCAGCAAGGTGATGTTCGATGAAATTTAGGGAAGGAGACAGGGATGTCTTGAATCATTTGGGTGGTTTAAAAAAAAACTATACTTCTAAAGAAACAAAAGTTTCAACCATTTAACCTGGCATAAATGATGGATTAAAAAAGTGTCACTGTTGTGTATCCCAAGTTACTTAGCCACGAGAGCACATCTGACAGCTATGAAACTGTGATTGCATTATGGAAAATGAACACACCATACTTTTGCGCATTTGTGACTGGCATTAAGACAACAAACAGAAATACAAATGAATTCTGTGCAGGTTTGAGGAAGTTGATGTGATTGGATGATTTCAGGTTGAAATATTGTTCGTTGTTAGGGAAGTTGTGAAGGATAGGCCTAGTGCAATGTCAGTGCAGACAAGCGGAATCATCTCTTAGCTGTGACGGTGAAGTAGTAGACTGTTTTTTAAACTGTTTAAATCGTGCTGTATCTGAGGTGCTGCAGAGTGTTACCAGGAAGGGGTTTTTGCCGCAACGAGACGGTGTGCATGATTTTCTAGGCCCCCGTGGCAGAGACAAGTGTTTGGTGGATTTGTCATAAAGAAATGTCCTGTGTAATCTAGGGTCTTTTATTTTTTCCCTTTATTGCTTACGAATTTTATGCATACGCGCTTTAAACTTGAAGTATAGCATTGATAGGTGTCCAGTGATGGATGGGATTGGTGAAGTTTCCCGTCTGTTTCTGGAGATCGCCCCAGGGGGAGTCTTGTGCGTGAGTGCGGTGTGCGTGAGCGCCGTGTGCGTGAGTGGTGTGTGCGTGAGTGTCGTGTGCGTGAGTGTCGTGTGCGTGAGCGTCGTGTGCGTGAGCGTCGTGTGCGTGAGCATGTGCGTGCGTGAGTGGTGTGTGCGTGAGTGGCATGTGCGTGCACGCAGTGTGCTTGAGTGTCGTGTGCGTGAGCGTCGCGTGCGTGAGTGGCGTGTGCGTGAGTGCCGTGTGCGTGAGCGCCGTGTGTGTGAGCGCGGTGTGCGTGAGCGCGGTGTGCGTGAGCGCGGTGTGCGTGAGCGTGGTGTGCATGACTGCCGTGTGCGTGAGCGTGGTGTGCGTGAGTGGCGTGTGCGTGAGCGCGATGTGCGTGAGCGCGGTGTGCGTGAGTGCTGTGTGCGTGACCGCGGTGTGCGTGAGTGACGTGTGTGTGAGCAGGCGCGTATGTTTGCATCCGCGCGTGTGCTAACAGTTCTGGTCTGCCCTCTCCTCACCCGGGCCTCTGCTGTCCTCTCTTGTGTGTCCGACTCTCGCAGGAGATATGGATGGCCACTGGTGGGACCATACGTCTTGGCTTAGCAGCGAGGCCTCCCCAATGTCTTTGGTGAGACATGCGGAGCCCCGCTCCCCTTTTGGAGACCTTCGCCATTTCATGTTTCCTTTGTTTCGACTCACCTGTGCATGTTTGTTTGTTTTTTTGTTTTGTTTTTTTCCTTTCTTTTTATATTCCACACCTATAGGGGGCAGTCAAAGGGGAAAAAGAAAAACTATCGAGCGGGCATTTTTGTCGGACGACACTTTGGCCTCTTCTGAGAGGCAAAAGGAAACGGTGCTCTTTGGGGGCCGTTGGTTCGAAGAGGACTTGGAACGGTGCGAACCCCAAGTCAAAGACTCTGGCGTTGATACGTGCAGTAACACGACCCTAAACCAGGAGCGTAGTCATAGCGAGAAGGTACAGAGATGACCCGGGCCTGCGGTCTCTTCGCTCGCTTTCTTCTTGTTTTTTGCTTTCTGTCACTAACTGTTAAACAGGGGAGGTGGTCATTTTTTCTTTACTCTTTTGCTGTTATTTTTCAGCTTCGGTTATTTCGGGGGAATTTCAGCTTCTCCCCACGGGCAGCTGCTGAAACAGGAAGCGGGGGGACTCTTTTGCTTGCTTTGCGATTTGCTGTCGGGCAGCAACTGATTAAATAAATACTGTAAATAATATGAAAAAGATTAAAGAAGGCTCCTTTTTCGTGAAAGCACAGAGGAATGTGGGGTCCTACTACGGCATGTGAATCTCTCCTACGTATTTTGTGTGCTAGCTGACACCTGAGTACTTTTGGGGGGGGGGGGTCACTTCTCTCTCACCCGGGCCGACGGCCTTCACTTGTGTTACTACCCCCTCTCCCACACCCTTTTACTCAGGGTTTATTTTCCAACTGTTCACTGGAGAGAAAAGGCCAGCAGCGTTTGGGCAGGACAGGGGGGCTATTATTGGACTGATTCTGCACAGACAAAAGTTGTTTTTCTTTTTTCCCTTCCACTGTCACGTCCGTGATTATTTTTTGTTTGTTTGTTTGTTTGTTTGTTTGTTTGTTTTCTCTGTTTCTGCTCAGTGGCCCTTTGTGTTGCAGTGCACGTCGCCTCTCGTGTTTCAGTTTTAATTTGATAATTTCGTTTTTTTTACCTTTGCTTCCCCATCCACTTCTTCTGCACCCGTTTCACCGGGGGGGAGGGGATGGGGTTTCTGCGCTGTTTCCCCGCACGATGCTCGGGCACGCTAGCGTGGGGCCTCTGGGAGCGTCTGCTTCACCTGCTGCTACCCCCCCACCCTGCATGGGACAGTGCATGCCATTCACATTGTCATGATCACACAAACTCTACACCCTCTACACTACTCAGTAAATTCTTCCCTTTAACTGCCATCACTGACAGTCGTTTCCAAAATAATATGTTTTCCCCTTTATTATCAATAAACCTGAATAAATCGCAGTCGTTTTTACGTGTATCTTTATTGTTTAATCGATCAAGCTTTATTTATTTTACCATTTATTTCATTATTAAGCGCTGAAATATGATCTACCGTAATATTGATGGGGGGCTGTTCCAGCAGAACCAAATCCTTTAGTCCCTTAACACATTTTGCCATCCCCCTCTACATCAACCGAATAACCGAAATATCATCCCGTAATGATATTTACCACATTCTGCAGAATTTAATTTCCCGAAGCAATTTAAAGACGCAGCAGCATTTTACCTCTAGGGGTAGAAAGGGACAGGCCTCTTCGGTCACAAAACCAGCTCCTTAACCCCTACGCCTGTTCTACGGTGTCTCTTATACACGCCTTTCTCAGACTCTTAGTTAGAAATTTCCCTGGCTCAGTTAGCCACTAAATGGTTTAATCCGCTCGTCTACGGATGCAGATCACGAGTGGCAAATACAGCAGAACGCTCAACTGCACATAAACACAATGAAATACACAAGAAAAAGTTAACAGGTTCGTAAAACATATTGCAATCAGCTGCAGCTTTTGAGCGAGAACGCCACTGAAGGAGAAACGATTCCAAAGAAATAAAACTGGGCTGACTGGACTGTCAAATGTTTCACCAGTTCACGGCCTAGTTCTAGTAAAGGAAAGCCCATGTTACACAACAGTATTATCGCTCTTTAAAGGACTTACATTTATAGAGGAAGAGTGAAGCTAGCTGGCTGACAAAAGCACCCATGTGGAACACACTACCAGTCCTTTATCTCCTGCCCTGGGACCATGGACTTTACAGGGTATTCATGCATTACTTTAACAAATACATATAGGGTTTTTTTTCTATGCGGCTGTATAGATGCTTTAATTTCAGTTTCTTAAATTCACGTCACATAAGTTGTCACGGAAACTGACAAAGATTGCCCAATGTAATTGAAAGGGTCATTGCACTTGAAATACTAAGGCACTTTCTCACCATCTCCTCGTCCTACTCTTCTGCTAGCTCTCTCCAACCAGCCGATCGAAAGCTCAGAGCTCAGAGCGCAGTGCTCAGTTAATTAGGCCGGAATTTCCCCACACGGTCCTTCCCCTGCTCCAACCCTCGACCCACAAACACCAGCCAGCTGAACCGCTTGAAGCGATAACTATGTAATGAGATCTATAAATGAATCCCAATTCCCCCAATAACGTTGTTCAGTAGCAGCGCTGCTGAAGCTCCTATGTTCTCGCTGAAAAACTACAATAGTGTTAATATGATATTGTGCCCAACGTATGGTACCCAACGTGATTGCTAGTGATCCGGATAATCTCTGCCTAATGTGGTACCCGAGGAACAATCCATGAACGAATTGGCCATGACCGAGTAGCAGTGGCATCTAAAAGGGTTTGGAGAGTTTGTGTCGTCACAATGTGTCCCAGCAAATGGAATCGGGGGAAAAAAGTCCACCCCATTTCCTACATGTTTTTCTGTTCCCAGTTGTCCACCAGTGGCTTGTTTTAAAACGCCCGGTTTGTTGTCACTTTGACCTCGTAGCACCCGGTGACATGGCAACCGTCCAAAGATGGAGAGCGCCTAATAGGTCGGATTTTGCTCAACAAGAGGATGAAGGACGGAAGTGTGCCTCGAGACACCGGAGCGCTGCTGGGGCTGAAGGTACGTATATTAGACATGTCATTCAAAGAACCAATGTAAGCGTCTGATCACTCCCGTGCCAACGCCTATGATAGACATCTATTAAAATAGTTTTTGGGAGGCGGGCATTTCATATCAGCATATCAAACCCAATTTATGTGTTAACAGGCAAAAAAATATTTCATACTAGTGAAATTAGTAATATTTTGTAATCCCAGTGAATTTACGATGGATTTTCAACAGTTTGCTCGCACGGCTGGCTTGAGGAAACACACCTCATTTAGATTTTCCATGGTTACCACCTTACATACCAGGAATTCTAGGTAAAATTATGGTATATATATATTGTATATATATTTATCTAAGTGTGTGTGTATGTGTGTGTGTGTGTGTGTGTGTGTGTGTATGTATCTTAGTGGATATATTATGCTAAAGGGATGTTCATTGATACACATTTACTGCAAGATTGAACGATGCGCTTCTTCCAATTTACAAAAGTGTACATGGACATTAACAGCTCTGATATTAGACGCAATTATGAATGGATTTGTAGGATGTTTACTTGGATCACGCAGGCGATTCCAATGCCACATAAACGTAGTATCTGATGAATGAAGCCCAATCGACGGTGACTCGTTGCGTCATGTGACTCAACGGCCTTGCACCAGGGCAGATTAGCCCTGTCGGGAAACAAGGAACGGACACGATCAGATTCACTGAGTAGGTTCCACGGGGCCCGCTCTTTCCGATTCCGTCCCAGACAATGGAAGATCCAGCCAGAAATCATTGCTAGTAGTGGATGAAATAGGGGGTTTCTTTAATTGCTAACTGACATTTACATTTTTTTAATGGAACGTTCTTTTCTGAATTATCAAAATCTTTATTTATGAATCTATTTTATTTATGCTTATAAAATAAGATTTAATAAAAATAATTTTAAAATATGTCTGTGCAATGAAACAATAACGCATAGGATTTCTCCATTTAAGACGGAATTTCCTGTCCATTTCCTATCCTATTTTTTTAAATAATAATTGAATCTAATAACCTCAGTACAAGGGTCCACTATTGGGGAAGGTTTCCATCATCCACAGGGAAAAGATATGGTTAAATATTTTGAATTCCTTCCGGCTGCACACGTCATTTTTTTTGCAGTTTTTTTCCTAGTAATTCCAAATACATTTTAACCAGGTATACTTCGGTTTTTTTCCCCTTTTTGCTCCTAGTACAAATACCCCCTTAGGGAGAAAGCTGAATGCAGCAAAAAACCGTCAGCAGAGGTACTTTCTTTACCTATAGAAGCCCACGACCTCTAATGGTCTTCGGTTGCCTCCAGTCTGTTAAAAGTGGAGCATTGGAGGCTGGAACACTGAGACAGTTTCTGATTGAGCGAGCTTCTTAAATTGGCATGTTTGCGTCTGGTCAGTGCTCCTGTGTGCGTGTGCGTTTTCTGACTGTCCGGCAACGCCGCTGTTCTCCTCTCGGATACCTCTTAAATACAGGCTTTTTAAATTCCTGAGGCTTCCCTAATCTGCGGTGTGTGCACACGTGTGTGCCTCATCTGTAGCTCCTCAATGGTGGTGCTTTTCTGCCTGTGAACACGCGGCCCCCTCGCAGCGGGATGGGGGCGGGAAATCACCGTGGCTAAATTGTTGAAAGTTGAAAATGAAGGTTTTGACTTATGCAATCTTTAATTATTAGGATAATAATATCTTTTCATTTTTATTATATTTTACAATTAAATCAAATTTATTTAAAGACACGCATTATGGAATAACGAATAATTTATCATATTTAAACTAGTGTTCATAGAAACAGCTGTGATAGCATGGGTATATGTTTCAAATTGAGAAAAGAGAGTTCCAAAGAGAGTTCCCGGAGAACTGGTGTAGGATTTGGAAAGATTTTGGCAGAGTCTTTCTCCACCTTTGTCCCAGTAAAATTCTATTTTACTCAAAGTTTAGAATTAGATTGCACTCTGAAGGCTGCTGTGTTGACCTAGTTTAACTGAGTACATTTTGGATATGTAGACCTTTTCTCTCTCAAAAGAAGAATTTAAATCCATAAATAAAAACATATATATGTTTACATATACGTATACACAGAGGTGAAATGTGAGCAAACAAACAAATTGATTGTCTGTCAATTTGTTCTTTTGTGATGCCAAGGCTGTTTTTTTTTCTTTTCTTCTCTATTTCCAACAGGTGGTTGGAGGAAAGATGACAGAATCTGGTAGACTTTGTGCTTTCATCACGAAAGTGAAGAAAGGGAGTCTAGCAGATACTGTTGGACACCTCCGACCAGGTATGCAACCTCACTTTGAGGCAGCTCTCTTGCTTTGGGCTCTGCCCGTCCTGTAGGTCCACCGTTGGTAAAAAGACCGGTTAAGGATCTCCAGCTGAGGTCCTGACTTTACCCTGCTGGTATTTCCGAAACAAGCTCCGATGAACTACAGAGGCAACTCACTCCACTTTAATCAACCTCTCTGAGTTTAATGGACGGAAATTTTAGATTTCTCCAATAACTATGTTAAAGCACCTGGTTAAATATGCACATTTTATTATAGGTTTTTGCTTTTGTCACGTAGGACAGTTTCCACGGTACACACACGTCTGAGACGGGTGGCAATAGAATCATTCATTGTTGCTGAAGGTTCTGCCTTCTTTTCTGTCATCTTGAAGGTGCGTAACTGTCCTGATCTCTCTCTGTATCTCGGCCCGCAGGTGACCAGGTCCTGGAGTGGAACGGGAGGCTCTTACAAGGAGCCACTTTTAAGGAAGTTTACAATATCATTTTAGAATCCAAACCAGAACCTCAGGTGGAACTGGTAGTTTCTCGGCCCATCGGGTAAGCCCCACCCCCATTCCCAAAGCGAGTCAGTGCAGTGATTGGTTGTGTAATTTACCCCCTTTGTGTCACAGGGATAGATTCTAGTAAAACAACAAAGATACAATTAGTTTTTGGGGCCACGGCCACCGTGTTCAGACTGATTTTTATTCCTTTACATTGTTTTTGTTTTGTTTTTCTCTTCCCTTCCCACTACCCCTTCTCCCCCCAGCGATATTCCCCGGATACCAGACAGCACACACACACAGCTGGAATCCAGTGAGTGGCACTCTGTTTTGATGGTGATCCATTTCACATTCGTACACGGAGAATGAAACGCAGCTATGCTTCTGCGAGAAACAGCAAGGCCCACGTGGAAAAGGCCGCCAAGTGCAGCAAATGTAGTGAGCGCTGTGAAAGCTGATATTCATCCCTGTCGAAAACCAACACCTTGTGATGTGCCATTGGAACTTCCTGTATCTCTGTGTTATTGTTTCTCTGTGTTATTGTTTCTCTGTCTTTGTCTTTCCCCCCCCCAACTGAATTTGCTGTGAGTTCTGTCAAAATGTAGTGGAATTGAACCTCTCCCTTCCATCTACTTCTCCATCCTATCTCTCTCTCTCTCTCTCTCTCTCTCTCTCTCTCTCTCTCTCTCTCTCTCTCTCTCTATCCCGCTCTCTCTCTCGCGCTCCACTCTCTCAGCTCTCTCTCTCTCTC
>JAOYSI010007900.1:0-43106 GCA_025775065.1 Hiodon alosoides | reverse complement strand
TTTATTTCTTTTTCTTTGTGACAAATAGATAAAAAATTTTTTTTGAGTATTGTCTCTGATATAGAGAGAGAGAGAGAGAGAGAGAGAGAGAGAGAGAGAGAGAGAGAGAGAGAGAGAGAGAGAGAGAGAGGTCCCAATGCTCACTGAGTTACGCTGACATCATCCACCAGCTCCAGGACAACACTGCAAAAACAATTCCAATCAAACACTCCTATCTGAACAATTGGGATACAAACACTAAAACACCAAACAAAGTGGAGTGCTATCAGAACCTAAACAGAAACTACACCCTGGCAGAATACCTGGTAACTGTCAGAGACAAAAAGCAGAGGCAGATCCTGACCAAATACTTTGGGGACCACAGCCTCGCTATCGAAAAAGGCCGTTACAGGCAGACCTGGCTTGCCAGGGAGAACAGGCTCTGTGGTCATTGTGTGACAGAAGAGGTTGAGACAGAGACAGACACTCCTTCTCCTTCACTGTAAAAATAACGCCCTAACAAGGGAGAAATTCTTTAAAACGATTTAGGCTTTTCTCCCCCATTTCCCAAATATGACACCTACTCCTACTATAAAATAACAGTCTTGTTAGAGAGAGAGAGAGAGAGAGAGAGAGAGAGAGAGAGAGAGAGAGAGAGAGAGAGAGAGAGAGAGAGAGAGAGAGAGAGGCACACATTCTCTCAACTTCCATGCTGTCAAGAACCCTTTCATTGACTTGCATTTTGCAAGTTATTATTTCCTGCTCAGTCTTTAACCTATGGGATAGTGTCTGTTTTGTTTCTAACTATTAAAATGAAAATAAATACAATAATAATAACGATAAAGTAGAAGACCTGCGAAAGCCCATTTCAGCAAAATATTTTTCAATCAGAAAATCACGAATCTTAGATTCAGCAGTGATACGCTGTAAATGGTTGGCATTCCTTTAAAGTGGAATGAATAGCTCACTGTTGACAGGCTGGAAGGGATCTCACAGGCAATGGGTGATGGACAGTTTGACATAATGAGGATGCCCCGGGGGGACTACATGACAACAGTGGTTGCTCTGTCCATCAATGCTGCGTCGGACCTACCTTGCGGCCCGGACTCGGGTTCTGTTTATCACTGTCCATATGCTGAATCCTCTGCTTTTTGGATCATTGGCAACTTTTGCAACTTAACGTGTTTGACAGCGCTACTATCCACCTTCAAGACATCGGCATCCAAACTAACATAAAGAACTATTTGGATAAGTAATGACTCACACCAGTAAATGCACTTCACTTGACAGTCATGGTAGTAAATACTGATTTAAGTTCATTTAAACAGCTAAAATAAATGAACATTAGCTTGGCATAATTATTTATTATTGCTATTTTTTATGTTTACATGTTTCCCGGTTATAAGGCTGCTAAAATGCACCAGGATTCACATGGACACCTGCAGGCATTTTATAAAAATTTTATCTCTAAGTGACCTGGATCTGGTGAGTTTTATGGTTTTATCATCAATCATGTGGACAGCTTGACAATTAAGTCTGGCTGGGTTGTCTTTTCATTTGACAATTTACTGTCGCTTGTTCCATGTTTACGAGTCTGCCGTGTAGAGCTGGTGGTCGGCTGAAAATTGTGTTGCAAAAAGCCAACAAAGTCATTTTGGAGCCGGCAGCAGAAGCGGTGCCCCAAATTGCACTGCATGCTCCTGCATTGAGTCACAGGAAGCTGATGCTGCTATGGCAATGTGAAACTGCAATTTGCAATTGTGAAATCAAGACAAAATCCATCCAACTGGTTAGTAAAACATTTTTGTTAACGTTTTTTTTTTTAACCAAATGCGTATACATGCATGCTGTTCTTTTTCCATTTAAAACAGTTCTGAAATCATATGTTTCTGAATGAGGACAGAGATTCAGGATTGGTGGGGGGCCCCCTAGAGGGCCGTTGCTGAGGGCCCACAAAAGTCTAGCACTTGACTGTGAAGCTGGTGTCATGGTGCAACAGGGATAATTAAACCTCATCATTATTTATTTTTTTGCCACGCTTCTTGGAAGGGGACTGACCGGTAATGTGTAGCGATCGGGATCTGTCTCCCAAATGTTCTTGGCTTTCCCAGAGCGATTCTCATAAAAGGCTGTCTGGTTTTAAAAGCCAGAGCAGACAGCCCTCTGAGTTGTGACCCACTGCCTTCCTTTACCTGTGCTGCGAGCTGCCAGCACTGTGAAAAGTCTGTAAAAGTCCTCGTCAAAAGGTGCCATGCACCTTTAAGAGCTGACAATTTGGCAGATCGGGGGACAAAGCAGAACAGGAGAAGGCCCGTGGCCCGCGTCTGCATCAGAGCCGCGGGGCAAGGCAAGCGATACAGTCATCTGGACTGGGTCGGTTCCAACTCGGTGACCCTTGTCAGGCCGAAGCCCTCAGCCAACATGGCTCAGCAAAGAGGAAGCAAACAGAACACATATGCTTGGGGAGTGGGCCGGCATCTGATTAGGTCACACTCAATGGTTAAAAACAAAGCAGAGCTGTAAATAAGTCATGGGAAGTTGTCTTTCTTGTGTTTTTTTCCAATGGCACTTAAATCCTGGGGCCTTAGCCCAACCTGTCCTCTCGCTTTGCTACTGGAGAGATAGAGATGAAAAATATTAAGTATCTTTGCAATTAGGAGGGATGTGTTCTTCCGTAAAAATAAAAAAAATAAAAAATAAAAAAAACCTTAATGAGGTTGTTTCAGAGAGAGATTGATTATACAAACGAGGCACTGGGCTTTGAAGGGGATGTTTTCATCGAAGGAGCTACGAAATGAATCTCTAAATGGTTCTGTTCATGAGACAGGTGTGATGGTACTCTCTCTAATTGCTTCATACCTGTAAAGTCTCGCTTGGCGGCTCTGAAAGGTTTGCTCTCGTCAGAACTTCTACTCATTATTACCGCTACTTCAAAGTTCCAAGGTATTTATTTCTGTTTAGCTCAAGCCGTGCACATCCGGCCAGAGCCTATTGCAGGCTTGGGGCCCCTCCAGTGGTACCCTTGAGAAAGGTTCGGAAGAGTTGGCTCTGAGGGGACTTATAATATGAGGGTGGTTATTTTAACTTTCACTTCAGGCTTCCAAACAGATTATGTGAAGGAGTTTTACTCAATAGATCACAGCAATGACTTACAATGTGCGATAACACTCTGTTTGGGCCATATCTTTTTATTAGTGTACATCAGCAATCATCAAGGCTAATAACAAGTTGTTGTTTTTTTCCATTTGTGGAGATCAGCCAGTGAATTTCATGCATCAGACATGTAGATAGTTCAAACGTCTTCTCATAGATCTTTTACTCTGCAATGAGATGCTCAGAATACCTTAAAAAAAAATGTATAAATTATAATGTCACACAGACATTGATTAGCATTTGTTCATATTTTGGTCTAAATCGTGTACAAAAACAGTTTAATCCATTGGTGAGGATAGGAACCATAGCTCATAACAACTTTTTTTACTTGGTTACCTTGGAGACTGAAAATGCAAGGGGGAAGGACAGATGTAGCTCTGTCTTTGTGAGTACACAAAAAAATCAAACATTCTCTCAAGACATTGGTCTATGCCTGGTGTTTTCATCCTCAGTTTTTCTTTGCAGTCCAGACATTTTGCTTTTAAATGAAGTTTGATACTAACAAAGGGCTTGTTCACCTCGGAAGAAATACTTACTCATTGTTCTGCATAGAACCTGATCTCGTAGCTGGTGATCGATCAGTGTTTTGGAATTGTTTTAATCCTTGGATCTGCTCTTACAGAAGGGGGAAGTTAGTTTGAGGGGGCACTCTGGAAAACGCAGCCGTAGAGCGCTACTTAAATAATAATAAAAATATTTGGCAGAAAGTAATGAAACCCATGGAAATTATATAAACCACGGCATTGTGTTTGGCTAAAGCAGAGTCGCAGAACTCAAAGTAATGGTAACAATAACCCGTTCTATTTATATGCTTTACGAGGCAACAGCTGGACTGTGATCAGAATGGTCTATGTCCAGAGAGAATTTAACTGCAGAAAATGCAGTTCAGCCCATTGAATAATGAAACCCTCATGATGTCCATGGCCTACTTTTAAAAATAAATAAAAAATGGAACCAAATGGCTTTATTTTCTATTACCTATTTCTGTTGAACTCCATGAGAAAAAAGGAAATTATTCCGACAGGGATTTTTTTGTCAGTTATGAACAAACAGCACCAATGAAAGGTGATCTGAGGCAAAGACAAGGTGGTGAGATGTGGATTTTCAACGTCATATGAAGAACATCACACAGCAGACCGACATTTTGGAATAAAATTGTGGACTTCCTGCATGCCAGAGACATTAATTATTTACTAATATTCAAATAGGCGCTCTATTTGTTTAAGCCGTGAGTGACCTCACGACTGTACCAAATAAGACGAACGATAGGCGGTAGTCTCAAACTAGATATAAATCAAGAAGTCAAAACATAAATGAAAACACGTCCCTTCTCAACCCAAGGATTCACTCTGATCCCCTTACATTGGATTCCTTGCCTTTTTCCGAAACCAGATTACACCTTCTCCATTATTGCATCACGCCTGTGGGATTCCCTTTCTGCACATGTGAAGGATGCACAATCACTTGCGACCTTCACAGCACAACTTAAGTTTTATTGTATTATTGTCATTGCCCTTGTACTCTGTGCTTATAAATACATTTTATGCTTCAGAGCTGTTGTTTCGATTATCCATCCCTTTCAGACTGGTTCAAGAGGCGCCATATAAATACAGTTATCACTATCAATAATAATATTAATAAATATTCAGTTGATACATAAAAAATAAACCTAAGGCGTAGTCATTACTAACAACATCAGATTCCACACAGGCCCCTAGCGTTTCCATCGATTAACATGAACTATCAATTATTGACTATAGGAAAAATTAATTATTATACATTCTCAGCTGACAGAGGGCAGTGGTTTTCAACCGTAGACCGAAAGCCCTTTGCATATGCTGGTTTTTGCACTAACCAAGGAGAACCTGTTAATTGAATAATTTTTACTTTGCCTGCTGTTAAAGTTTGAGGAAAATTTGGTTGGATAAAATAAAGTAATGGCATTTTATTTTGTTGCACTTAAATTTGTGATTCGAGTAATAAAAAAAGTTTGAATAGTCTTTTAACTTTTGTGTACAAAAGTAACAATATTACATTACAGTTTTAGGATTGAGAACAATCTCCCCTGTTTAACTCACATTTAAAATGGGGGTGGTACAGACCACTGTACCAGTCCTTTCACATCCTTTGGGTAGCTGTGGACCTCTGTGGGGGCAGTCATTAGGGCCAACAGGAATGCATTAGAGTACTCTGAGATCTTGACCATGGGATGATTGGGATTGATGGTTGGGTCATTCGAATAGAGGGTGAAGAAGACAGAGAAGCTAACACAACTCTGTGGCATGCAAAGTAGTGTGTGTCGTAAACTTTAACTAACTTTCGGGAATGCATGACACCAGTGTATAAGATAAGGAATGATACTGAGCTGTTACATCCTGGACAGGAGAATGCTTTGTTGTGTTGTGTGTTAAAAGCTGAGGTAAAATCAATAAAGATGGCTCAGGTGCATGGTGTTGTTCAAGGTGTTAGAGGATCGGGCGACTTTGTGTTCCACCCGCTGATGTAGGCAACTTGATACTGATCAAAGTTTCCGGAAGCATTTGCGCAGGTTCTGCCGAACAACAACCCTTCCTAATGCCCTCAGAAAAACAAAAGTGTCTGTTGGGTGTATGTAAGTGTGAGAATCCACCAGATTGGACTCGCGGCGTGATGCCTAATCTCCGTTCAACAGACTGCTGATGCCCACTACTATGAACAGATGCGCCTGCAAATGAAACCACAGACCACACAGCGCTTTGTTTTAGCTTTCTATTTATGTGTCTGCCACATGTTTATACTGCCCATATTTTCTGTAAATAATAGCTATTTGTTGTAACCGTCTTTCAGAGCATGCTCAGACATGTTTTTCTTTCCAATTTAGCTGTATAAGTGGATTATCTGATATGCTTTTGTAACACCCTCCCCCCTCCATGAGGAAGAGACAGAAATGAAATTGTCATAGTCACCGTCAGGTCACCTAAAACCAGCGACCCAGCATTTAGCCAATCTCTTGCAGGAGGAAACTCCCAAACCAGAAATAGACAGTGCTGCCAATCCACCAGCTGACAACAACGGCTGTGTGCACTGAGCCACTCTTCCTGCTGCGGTGGAGAGAATGCTTCACATCACAACAACGGAGTGCAAAATGAGCGGTACAGGTCAGTAGCCCTTCTCTTCAACTTCACCATGGCTTACTCTAGTGAGTGCCCATGAGGGACACCACGCTGTCAAGTATACTTTGCTTTAAGCACTTTTTGTGATTAAAGATCTGATAATACGTTTCTTAATTATTTATCCAGTTGTGCAAGTACAGTGCAAGTTTGTTTCAAACCGCTTTAGAGAGAAATTATTTTTCATTTCTTCAAAAGAAACTTAAGAGTAATGTTATGTGAGAGCTCTTCAATCATAACTTTAGGTGGTTTCTGCATATAGAAACAGCACAAAGTTCTGTTTCCTTTGTGCTTAATAATTCCTTTGTGAATAATTTTCTTGATTATATTGCGGGGAAACTGTAACGTAAGACTGCTGAACAAACGGCTGCAGTGTCTTCGTGGTTCATTCGTTTTAGCTCAACATGGTTCTCAGAACTACATCAGTTTGCATGTATTAATACAGAGAAATTGCAGAGAGAAAGCAGAATGTAAGAGCTATGCAACTGTTCCCAGCGGAGGATCTTCTGATCATCTACGAGGAAGAGGCAGAGCAGTGGAACGCCTACCTGAAGTCCATCTTTGCGGGTCCCGTGGGTGAGGCAGGGATCTGCTGCTACAACATCAGCGACGCGTCCAGCCGGCGGGGGGATCTCCTGCAGCTGGGCCGATACAGGTGCAAGCTGCTGATCCTGTCGCGCGGCATGCTGGAGGGTCTGTGCCAGATGCGGCGGTTCCTGCTGGCTCGGGCGCTTCAGCCGGCCGGCAGCGTGGTGGTGCTTCTGTGCGGCGTGGAGAGTCTGGAGCCCTTCCTGGACGCGGTGCCCCTGGAGAAGGGGTACCAGCAGATCTCCAGCCAGCAGGACGCCCAGGACTACGTCTCTGCTGTCGTGGAGATTGTGACGAGAGGTGGGTCACTTGATCCCTCTGGGAGATGGTAGGCAGAAAGGGGGTCAAGGTCATCAAAGAGACAGAACGGCAGCATTTTTTTTAAATATGAGCCGTTGTGCAGTGAAATTGCCTCTTAAAATTAGTCATACTCTGTGGTGTTTTAAAAATTTTTTTATTTATTATCAAAACCATGTACTGTCATTGCAACTGAAATCTCCTGGAGGTCTCAGATCATCTTGAAGTTCCAATTCAGATGGGTAACATTCTGTCAGTGGTATTTCAGTCTAAAGGTGGTTATAGGCAGGGAAGAGTTCTAATTTCTAATGTCATCAAAAGCTATCACTTGGCTTTCTTTTCCACATTGACAACATGACAGGAAAAAATAGTTTACATTCCTTTGTGAAAACCTCACCTAAAGGCTTTCTATTGTCTGCAAATAAGACAAATACATCCTGTAATCTGTAAAAACGTAGTTATTCACGTAAGGCTAGTTTTTTTTTTTTTTGTTAGTCAAAACTGACGTTATCAAGGAAGCTACCAAAGACATAATGCATTGCAAGTTGATTTCAAAGCACTCAATCGGAACAACTGTGAACATTTTGGGACGGGGATTCCTTTGTGCTGTGTGTGAGGACTGAACAGCTGTAATCGCTGATGTCTGCTGGAATGTGCTGTAGAGCTGTGGTTGCTTTGTGCGCCAAACAATGGCGCTCAAAGTTCTTTGGAATCCTGGCAACCCAAGGGATTCTAAAAAGGTTTAGTTCTGCTAAGAGGGGTTTGCAGAGTTCTTCTTTGTTATGTTGGTATTCTCCCTGTATCACGACTAAGAGAATTAAGCGTTGTTTTGCCTGGATTTGCGGCTCTGCTTTTATTTGATTTATTTAGCCACAAAGCAATGCAGACATGCTGGAGATCTCGGCTGGAGATCTTATGGGCTTCTCCCCTTAGGCGTTGCTGTTATTCTCATAATATATATTCCAACTTTATTGGAATGTTTATCTCACAGTTCATGTAACTTAATTACGGTACAGACGTGTTTGTATAAATCTGCCTCGTTAAGACCTCCTTTAGAGTTAAAATTCCCTATAACTCAAATCTATATGACAAGCCCGAAATTGTTTAATTGGCAAGCTAATTAAGCTAAAGTCACATGACTGAACCGTCTTAACTGCTAACAGCCGCTGAATGAAAGAAAGAGAGTACTCAGTCAAGCACTAGATTCCTCAGCTCAAATGAGCTGCCAGAGAACCGCAGATTTATCTAAAGCAGGGGCATGATATGTAAGACTTACTTCATATCTTCCCAGATAACAATAACTTCTTGTGCTATTCTTTCTGGACTTGCACTTATGTAAAAAGCCTGGTGGGGCAGTAAATGTAGCATTGAGTTTGAAGTTGTTATGTATTTCGGCCGTGATTTACTTTGTACAGGTGTCTGCTTGAAGGGAAAGAATGGAAAAATAAAGCTAAAGAACGGCTGGAATTTATCTAAAGGAGAACTGGTGTCTCCTGGGTGCCGGAATGACCAAAATCTATTGTATATGGAATATTCTGATAATACTCCACAATTTACAGTGGAGTATTTTGGAACAAAAAAATGCTGGGAACAAATTCGATGGAAAAATGTGAAAATAGTAAATCACCGTGTAGGGCATGGGTATACAGAATGCATCAATAGGAATGAAAGTAGGAGAAGGCAGGTCACATTAAACCTTGATTGATCCATATTAATACAAAGGTTACACTTAAAAAAACACAGTTTGTGGGGGGAAATGTGTTGATAAACAACGACTGGTTGTATAAGGATTGATAACTGAAGCATTCAACTGTTTAAGTGTTTCAGTGGGTAATTTGTGATCTGATTTTTGCCAACTCTGGGAGGATAATTATGCAGCTGTATGGGTCCAGAGTGTACTGAGTTTCATTCCTATCGAAACCTCATTATCTCTGCCCAGGCACCAACAAGCAATTACTGTGCGCACATAACAATGTTGGAATATAAAATGATATTTTTGAGGAAGTTATGTTGTAACTGTTGAAGTGTTCAATATGTATAACGTCAATCTACGGTATTTCTGATTCGAGACCAGTGCTCTGATGGTAAAAGGTTCCTACTGGACACTGTGTTGTAAGCTGTAGACCATTGTGGTTCTGAAGAATAAATAGTACACCCAAATGATCATCTGTAATTGTTTATGTCTCACCAATGGCGATAGGAAAATCATCACGGTGATATATTCCAAATGTATGTCCACAGCCAGCATATGATTCGGTAGAAATGCTAAGGAGAAACTTAAAACAATTAAATAGTAACGTATCCTTGGCAGTTTACAACTTTTTGACAAAATTCAATTTTATTATTTTGGTCAAACTGGCTGAAAAGGAAGTTACCAACAATGCTCCTGTCTTGAATTTGTCAGTGTTATTGTTTCGTTTGTGATGTCCTGCTTTAGCTTCAGTGACACGAATGGAATCCTTCCTGGTGTGGTGGTGTTCACGAACGCTATATTCCCAACTCTTAAGTTTAAAATCAGAGGACAGTTGATTGTGGAATCGGGACAAGTAAACAATTCAGTTCCTGTCTGCTTCACAGGAACTTTATGGTGAAGAACAAGTGTGGAGTCAGTCGTTTTGAGTTTCAAATGAAGATGAAAAGACCCACGGCTCATTGTTTTGTTTAAGACCTGTTGCCATGAGGAAATTATAGGAACCGAGAGCTTTGAAAGAAGCGCTTTACCGATGCCTTTTGATGGTGTCAGGGGGTTTGACTTAGTTGGCTCAATTCTCTCTACATCTGCTGTGTATGAGTTTACGTGTATGAGTGCCATTGTATATGTGCATTTGGAAGTGTCCGTGAGTGCGTGTGCGTAGTATTCTTCTCATTAGTCTGAAATACTGCGAATATTAGTGTGACAAATAAGAGGTGGAAGTCTCTCTCTGCAAAATGACTAAACGCTGCAGATGTTGCAAATGGCAAATCACATGCAAATCTGTGTCCCTCAGGGTATGTTGAAACTAACTTTTATTATGTCACATGCAAATCAAAATGTCTACCTGGTATAGAGAAATTCCACTGTGAATCTCCCATCAGTGACATTCACCACATCATGGAGCAAAGGACCATCAACCAGTAACATCAGGTCAACAATATTCTGTAGTTCTGAATAGCGTGACGAGTGGCTGGAGCGGTGCTTGACGTGGGCCTGTCCCTCTCTGCTGCCTCAGGTGAGCAGGTGGCGCCGAGCGTCGGCACTCTGTCTGCGCGCGTGGCGGGGCTGGAGCTGAGTCTGGAGAAGAGGCAGTCTGTCCCTCCTGCAGAGCGCTCCACACACCTCATTCCCTCCAGGGTGCCCTGCGAGGTAAGGGATTGCAGCAGCTGGGACTAAACTCTGAGGGTTGCAAATGTTTTAATCAATTTGTTGACAGTAACGCCCCCCCCGAACCAGTTGTACTTTTCAGCGTTCCATGCTAAATGGTATCATTAAGTCTCAATATGGTCAACTATGCAATTTCACACTACAAGTCGTACAGTGTATCCCAGACATGGTCTCATTAGTCCTTCCAGCAGCCAATCTTCTCTGGAGCCAGTTTGGAAATATGAGACGAGTTAATTGGCCCTTTGTCTCTACGCTGGAATTAGGTGTCTGTGAAAAGGCTTTGGGCTCTTCAGTCTCTTGCTGAATTTCTCCGAAGTTCAAATCATATGGGCTTGTGGCGTGGTCTCTCCCCCTCCATGGGAGAAGTTTAGGGCTCCGTTTCAGCCATGACGCAAGCAGTAGCGCACGAGGGGCAGGTGGAATTGCTATTTTTGTCCAGCGCAGGTGTATTATTTAGAGCAACCTCCAAGAACAGGCATTTGAAGCTCTTCAAGAGATCTACTTGTGCGAGCAGGACATGGAGATAAATTGTTGGGCGGATATTTTGTCAGCACAGTGCCGGTATGATAGCAGTGAATGGAGGAGTTAACGATTAAAGATATGGTGTCCAATAAAAACCTGATTTACATCTGGCGGCTGAAAGTGGATCTGGGTTGTAGTTCCTGCACACCTCTCTGGCCTCCAGGTCATGAACACACTCACAAACTTCCTGTAGAAACCTTGCACGCAGAACCAAAGCCGAAATAGCGTCAACAAGCCCTGAAACATCGCACACACACACGCACACACGCGCACACACACACACGCACACACGCGCACACACACACACGCAAATACATGCACACACACATACACAGACACGCACGCACACACACACACAGACACACACACACACACGCGCAGCACACATACACAGACACACACACACACACACACATACACAGACACACACACACACACACGCGCGCAGCACACATACACAGACACGCACACACAAGTACACATACACAGACACACACACACACACACGCACACACACACACACTCACACACACGCACACAAATCCCACAAAGCGCCTCTCCACACTCACACACACTGGCTGCACTCAAATGACCTCAGTCCAACCACTCAGTATGACAGAGAGAGAGGAGAGGAAACACCTCTTTTATACCAATGCAGATAGGATCCAGGGCCAGTATTTATTTCAACATCAATATAATTCACAAAACCATCCGTTCACTGACAGTGGCCTGGGTAACTTTTCTCTTTTTTAAAATTCATGACAGTTCAGCTGACTGTGCTGGGTTCATAGTTTCTGGGTTTTTATTTTGATCTTCTCTCTCTGTTGTTCTCAATATTTAAATCCTTCCTCAATTTCAGCCACATTACAGAGGTGGGGTTTTCTTTACTGTGCGCAGGTTTTAATCCGAGCATGTTTAAGACACAGTGAACGGTGAGCCGCGTGGAAGCTATTCCGCATCCACACGCAGGATATGTATGCAGGATGTGCCCGGTAACATTGCGTGAAATTGTGACCGCCCTGAGTTGTGCGACAGAATCCGGGCGAGGTCTTCATCCTGCTGCGGGAGGCGCTGGCCGGCAGAGAGGCCGAGGTGGAGTTCACCAGGTGCAAGCAGAAGGTGAGGGTGAGGCCCGTGGTCTGGAACAAGCACACCCTCTGCGTGAAAGCCCCAGGTGAGGAACACCTTGCCACACCCCTGTGGCCTTACTCCCCCCACCCCCGTCGCAAACGGCACCACAGTTCACCAACTGTAAAGTACACACTGGAAAAGTACAAATGGTCACTCGTTTAAGAGTAGTCCTGTAACAGGCTTTGCGGTTATCTGCAAGGTTGTTTACGCAAGGTATCTCCTTTTTAAAGAAGGACAGACATCAGTCATGATGTGTCGAGAAGGAAAAAAAGCAGCGTTGATATGGACTGTTTGTTTTTTTACTGATTGTTTGGTTGTATGATGGTGGTCCTGGTGGAGGCCGTGGTGAAGTGTGTGTTTGGCTGTCTCCTGTAGATTTTCCTGCAGGAGCAGTGGGCGTCACCGTGCACTGCGGTGGGGCGCCAAGTGCCAAGGTACGGCTACAGTACTACAGCACCATGGGAGAGGTGGCCCTCCTCCTGAGGTCTGTTGTCGACCCCCTGGAGTTTATGCGGCAGGTAAGGGTCTGGAGATCCAGCCCACTGTTTCACATCTATGCTCCAGGGCTTCCAAAGTGCAATGAAAACATCATTAGTGGACCTACCGAGGCCTTGTTATAATCACATGCAGATTGCTTTTCCTTTAAGTTGGTTTGTCTTCATGGGGAGACATGGGAGACATAAGCACCCAAACATACAAGCAATCAAACACCAAACCAATGTGACCTCTGCATGTCTGCCGTTGGATTAGCCCAGTTGCTTCTGGGATGTCTGAAGTTTCTCTCTTGCTTTCAAAACACTCATCTATTCAAGCAGCCAGTTTGACTGGACGGTGTCTCCCACAGGAGACAGTATGACTCACCCCCGCATTTTAGTCATGTTAGGCACACTCTATGTCAAACTCTTGCTTTCTCATAGATATCACATTCAAATAGGTGCAAATAATCCAAATATGTGTCAAAGCCATGCAAAGGCTGCTTTTTCCCGGCACCGCCTGCCGCTAAAATCAAGCCAAATGGTTAGCATCAGAGTTTAACTACACGTCGCAAAAATTACCCTGAATGCCGATCGGAAGGTCGCATTTTTGGCAAGAAGGATCAAAGTAGTGTATATGAGCCAGGAGCTGGCTGAAAAACACATAAAGAGCCACAGTCTGTTAAAAACCACACACCTTTTCCCTAGTCTCTGTGCGCCAATAAGTACTGCTCTCCAGTAACGACGAAACAAAGACGTCAGCTATGTGAAAGCCTGAGGGGGTGTGTGAGTTGCACATGAGGCAAGAGTTCTGCAGCGCTATCCCACAACACCCCAGCCAGATTCCTGCTGGACGTAACAATGTGCGCGCGAGCAGCATGCTACTTAGCAACTGTTCCTGTTTGACTTAAAACAAACAAAGCTCACTTGGCCGTTACGGCCATCCGCAAACACTTCTGTCTCCTCGCATATTATATTCAATGTTATGACATCATACTGCTGGATTATACACAGCTTTTCGTTGATACTGCAATGTCTGAAATAATTTTCGGAAGAATCTTTCTTACCGTTAATGCTCCACATACTTCAACTGCTAAATTGGTGGTGCAGTACAGGACTTTAGGTCAAGTTTTTTGATTGGTTCAAAGTCAGCCATTGAGTAAAAGTGCACTCATACCATACAAAATCCTAGCACTGGTCCTAATAAAAAGACACTCAAAGAGATGGCTAGGTGCATGGGACTCTTTCTCAGCTGAGACACGGGTGTGATGCATCTTGTCACAATGAGTCGTTTCATTTTTACTTCACTTATATGGTGTGCCCTTGTTTGTACCCACGCTGGTGGGGGGTTGGATGGCTCTGCTGAAGTTACTTCTGCATCCTTTGTGTCAATAAACCAAGGTCAAAATCAGTCTAGATTTGGAGTGAGAGATGATATCCCAGAATGACTTTCATAAATTAGGAGTTAAGAGTTAGGTCTGTTCTCTGGTAGGCAGTTTCTACAACTAGTAAAACATGTATTGTAGGCGAGAAAATGTTCTGTAGTACAGACCCGCATACACAAAGTTTTTCAGTTTGCGTGAAAAGACATCTTCATTCATTGCTCGCTTGTTGTTGAAGGCCATCTAGCTGATCCGTCAATAAAGATTTCTAGTGAAATCTGACATGTTTTGTCTCCCTTCTCAGGCCTTCCAGGTGTCCTCAGCCGAGAGGCTGGATCAGATGCTAGCCTCCGTGTTGACGGAGAAGATGCCTGCGGGGGGCTTCCTTGGGCTGGAGAGCGATGAGAGTCAAGAGGCCAGTAAGTGCCTGACAGCCTGTCTGTGGTTGTCGGATACCTGCATTTGACCATTAGCTGACTGCCACTTATGCTCACAGTCACTTATGCTCTCAGTCACTAAAGCTCACAGCTGACTGCCACTAATGCTCACAGCTCAAAGTAAATTATGCCCACAGTCACAAAATCTTACAACTCAGTCATTAATGCTCACAGTCACTAATGCTCCCAGTCACTAATGCTCCCAGGTCAAAGACAATAATGCTCACAGTCACTAACGCTCACAGTCACTAATGCTCCCAGGTCAAAGACAATAATGCTCACAGTCACTAACGCTCACAGTTACTAATGCTCACAGGTCAAAGACAATAATGCTCACAGTCACTAACGTTCACAGTTACTAATGCTCACAGGTCAAAGACAATAATGCTCACAGTCACTAACGCTCACAGTCACAAATTCTTACAACTCAGTCATTAATGCTCACAGTCACTAATGCTCCCAGTCACTAAAGCTCACAGGTCAAAGACAATAATGCTCACAGTCACTAACGCTCACAGTTACTAATGCTCACAGCTGACTGCCACTAACGCTCACAGCTCAAAGCCAATAACGCTCACGGTCACAAATTCTTATAGCTCAGTCATTAATGCTCACAGTCACTAATGCCCACAGCTTTCAGTCTTCACTGCTCACAGCTCATAGTCACTGATGCTTTTCAGATACAGATGTCTTTGTGTTGCCACTGGTCATGGTCTTCCTTTAACAGTACAATGAAAAAATCACATTAAAGATAATTACAACGATCACAGTTTCCAACATATGTCATACACAAACAAAACCAAAAACAGTCGGTAGAGTTTAGATGTAATCACAAGGCAGAGTTATATTTGCCAAAACGTGTCATTTTGGACGAAGCCACACTCTCCTCAGGTTCTCAGTAACAGAAGTAGTGAGTGAGTGACTCAACAGGAGCTGACAAATGCTGGCAGGCAGAGAATTTCGTATTCCACTGAGTTTAAAAGACAGGATTGAAACACTCTTCTCTGTCATAGTGAATAATATTTAGGCAAGGGGGATTCTTGTCGAATCACTGGAAAAAAAAGAAGGTAAGAAACTATTGTAGTAACAGCAGCCATATAATTGATCTTACATGCTGTAGTGTAAGATATCTATTAATTTGATGCCCTCTTTAGAAAATGTAGTTTGCTCCATTGAATGCTACAATTTTAAATAAAAGGATAAAAAGAATAACTGGAATCGTTATTATAACCCTTTCTAAATTAGCTAGTAGTTAATTAAATAATATGAAAATGATTTTATATGCATATGCATTCATCATAAGAAGAAGAATTAGTAATACCAGGCCCATCAACTGTAATCGTTTTGTTTCTACATATAATTTTTGACACCTTGGTCTGTTTACTGTTGCATGCTGGGAAAAATGCTTTACATAGCATTAGCATTGAAAGTAGGAGCAAATGGCCCTGTGTCTGTTACATTACATCACTGGGCCCTGTGGCAATCCACATAATTGGGGAGGGTTGTACAGGTAAATAATGTTGCACTAAAAAAGACCAGATTCAAGCAGGCCCTGGGTCATCGTAAATCACCTCAGTGCATTGCTAAGGACTGCGTAAAAATGCACTGCACTCACAGCAGGAGTCTCTGTTAACCCACAGCCGTACAGGAGCAAATTTAACTACTTTTTTATGACTCAACCACCGAATTTCAGACTCCCCTAATACATCGCGAGTGAGTCAGGGAACATCGAGCAAGATGTTGACTTTTGGAGCAGACATGGTACATGATTAGACTCTAGTTTTCTTTAATTTCATTTTATTCCTTTTAATGCCAACCTACAGCTGTTATAAGAAATGCCACAAAGTTGCTATGACTCATCTGTAAGTGACTGGTGTTTCAAATAAGTACAATAATAACAAGGATACACTAATCCAGTTGACATCAATATCGACTCAGTTTATCATCTTCTGATCATGACTGTTGATTGCTTCGCCGTTACAGTTTTGATTGAGAGAGATGTGTTTAACTTGTCTGTCCTTTATGTGTCCAGACTGAAGTAAGAAATCCACAAGAAAACTGTAGAGGAAAAGGAATGCAACAAGTCTTCTGCTTTGCAGCTGACATTCATGAGAAAGTTATTGATTGTTAGCTTTGTGAACAGCAGAAGAAACGCTTGTCAGGAACATTCTCAGACATTCTGGGGTCGAGCTGGGATGGTGGAATGGGTCGAGAGAGAAGGGAGTGGAATGCTTCTGTTAAAATAACTCAAATAAACCTTGCTCGCTGAACGAAGTCAACATCATTATGTAGGTTCATTTGGTATATTGTTTTATTACATGTTCCATTACAATTGACCATGTATTCATCATTACAAGAAAACGATTGCACTGTTGAATACACATATTAAACAAGGGGTTTAACCCAGTCTATGATTAAATCAACCTACATGCACCATGCAGAACAGTGTATAATTTCCCAACACCAACATCTCTTGGACACTACCAATCTTGCCAAAAGTCCTGTTAGAAATGGTAGAACATCCCAAATTTTGCTTCAAAATGATCCTTGGCCAGTGTGAATCGGTCTTCAGTGGAACGCTGCCAGGGTTATAAAAGGTATGCATCAGATTTTCAGGGGTATGTTCAGTATCAAATGACAACATCAATGACCACATCACTTAATCCAGGCCTGTGATTAATAACTGCGCTCGATATTGCAGGGTGAACCAAGTCTACCTTTTTCTATTAATTTTAACTCAGTTTTGCTCATCTAGTACTTCTGATAATGCTTTGTTTTCTCTTGATGTCGTTTTTTTCTGTGGACCTTGCTCGATTCACATCAGATATACAAAAGAATGCGAACTGTTCTCTGCGGTTCTGTTGAGTGCTTGTACTGCCTAATCACGTGATACTCCTGGCGAAAGAGGTTTTCATTTAAAAAGACACTATTTCATCCTGACCTTTGTACAAAGGCAACGTTCGAAACAGCCAGACTGAAGAGAAAATGTTCATGGATTTGACCAGTGATCACCCTTAAACTTTCTCCCCTGACAGCACGCCACTCTGAGGATCTTCCCACACTCCTCCACTTTGCCGCTCAGAACGGTCTGCGGGATGTTGCCAGCGTGCTCCTGCAGTGTCCCGGAGCGGCACGCGCCCTCCACATGGCTAACCAACACGGAGAGACCCCCCTGAGGCTGGCCGAGAGGCACGGCCACACCCAGCTCCACATCCTCCTGCGGGAGGCACTGGTGAGTCTTACCTACCAGGGAAGTCTTACCTACCAGGGAAGTCTTACCTACTAGGGTAATTCCGGTGAATTGGCCAGGCGGTCCTCTGTCCACAGTCCTCCAGCTTTTTTTCCTCTCTTTATTTGCTGAGTCACAAGGAAGTCTGAATCAGAGTGGGATTAAAGAGCTTGTCTGGCTCAGTCTGCTCGAAAACCTATTTTAACCATCAGAGATTTAGCAGTGGTGGTGTTTCACCGATGGGCCCACTGCTGACATTATTATAATCTCTTTGCCAACCAGAGAAAATCAGTGGGAGCCGACAAAAGTGAAACTGTTTGATAGATGTAAGAGCTATCAGTGCTGGCAGGGGGTGGGATTTATCCAGCTGAGGCTCATGTAAAAAATGCATTTCCTTTAGCTACTTACCCTTGGGTGTGAACATATCATTTATTTCTCATGCATGCTTTCCCTCTTTTAAAGTTCGAGTCTTACTCTAATCGCTATTCGTACGCCGGTATGGTAATTGCAATTGCAATATTTATTTCATCGGTCAAGATTTGAAGTCGCTGCTTTACATGGAAGCAAGCAGATTATTTCCAGAACAATACTTGGACATGTATTATTCTGAAATTATTCTGTGTTCACTGTGTGTAACAATTTGGTTGACAGTGCAGTGTTATAAAATTGGGTTTCAGCCTTGAATCAGAGATGGATTCTTTTGGTCTCAAACTCCCCTTGGTCTTGAATTGGTGTCAAACTCCCCTTGGTCTTGAATTGGTCTCAAACTCCCCTTGGTCCTGGATCAGTCTCAGACTCCCCTTGGTTTTTGAATCAAGCTCCAATGTGCCTTGTTGCGGCCTTGTCTGGTACTTGAATTTGTACTTTCTCGTATTTTTTACACCCATCTTTAGGAAGATGTTCTTTTCCTCCCCCACATTGTTATGCCGACACCGCTGCTTGACTCAGAGGTTTAAGGACTACGAAAAAAGCTTTTTTCTCCTCCCATGCCTCTGCGTGCTTCTCCAAAATGTCCCTCACGTCAGTGCTGCTGTACTTCCTCTCGCTCAGAGGACGTCGGTCTGCTGCTGAGCGGAGCCGCGCGAGTGGCGTATTGAGGAGAGAGAGAGCCTCATGAGTAAGCTCTGCGGTGTGGGGTGGGCAGGGGCGAGGAAAGGGTCTCCCAGGGCTGCCGTTCCCAGGCCAGTGCTACTGCGTCAGCACTTCGCACAGCCTTTTCCGAGCGGCTCTCCCGGAGCAACTGTGATTACAATGCCCGGCCTCCCTGAAAACCGCGTGTTTTGTACTGCTTGGTACAAGTCCACGTCCTGTTCTTTCTTTCTTGTTTTTGGCACTGTTCAGTACACACCGCTAATGCAGGCCCGTCGCCATTGGTTCCGCCAGGCACCCAGATAATTCAACTTTTGTTAGGCTATTATTTTATTTATTAATTAATGTATGGTTCCGTCAAACCAAATGACCTCCAAATTGTTCCCTCCATCATGCCATTTATGTGCTTAATATTCAACACCAATGACGTACCAATGACGTGGGAAAGGGTGTCTGAGTATTTATCTGAGAGTATTTACCAACTTAAAACTGGAAAGGGTATGCAAACGTTTCCATGCGCCCAGGGTAAAGAATAAAACAGAAAGGGATTGAAATGGAAAGCCCAGCCTTTGCATGTTTATGCTTACCCTTGTTTATAAACAATGGGCTTCAGTCAGGATACTCGTTAAAAGGGGAGTGGTTTTGTGAAAAAGGTTGGGTCCCTGTCCTTTTGTATTATTCTTTCCGGGGGGAAAGTGTTTAAAATGTGACTTTCCTTCTGGTACCGTCCCTGTAAGGACTGCTCATTATTCCGGTAGCAGCCTCGCAGCGGGAGTGCGAGGCACAGAGGCGCTGCTCGGGGCGAGGAGAGCCCCCATTTTTTAGTCAAACGTTATTGGCGGGATGCTGACCATCAAGCAGTGAGGAGCGTGGTGGAGCCAGCCCAGCAGGGCTCCAAGACCACAGCAGCATCAAAGAACCGTGTGAGACAGTCAGGAAAACACCAAGGCATGGCCCAATATTCACCCGCTCACGCTTTCATTACCGATGAAAACCAAGGCCGACGTCAACTTAGATAAAACACAATAAATAATCAAATAAATGCTTCGGGCTTGAATACGGCCTCCTTCTGTTTCGTTTTTTTTTTGTTTAGCTTTTTTGTAGAAGTTATTCAAGATGTCTGCCAGGATATCTGGTGTGTTGTTAGTGATTCGTTTAACCGGCGGTCAGAAGAAAAGGCGCCGTGAAACAGATGTGGTCTGCACAACAAATGAGAACAAATGTGAGGAGAGGCGGGCGTCACACTCGTCCGCAGAGAGAGCCGAGGAGAACCATCCAGCACCTGCTGACAGCAGCTTTGAAACGAGGCGTAACAGAGGGCCATCTGTGTGGCTGCATTAAAAGCGAGTGCGCTAGCAGGTTGGAAGAGCAGCCCGCTGCAATCGACTGGTAAAAAAGTTCATACCCTTTGGATTGCGGCGCGCACCAAGAGCTGCTAACGCATAGCGTCCTCTCGCGGCCGCCTGATCGCTCCACCGGTGCTGTGCAGCCTCCTCCCAGTCTTCTATGTCCTGCCTGTGAAGACGGCTACAAATCAGCAAGCTCCACAAGCAACCCCTGCTGATGTGCTGATGTGATGCCAGTAAACACCTTCTCATCTCGGTGCCCAACCACAGGTTTAAATTTGTCGCCCGAACTGAGGAATCCCCCTGAGAGTGCCCCAACATCTGTTACAGAGTTATCCATTTCCTAGCAACGGCAACGCTGGCAGGGGGGTGGCGGGAGGGGTCCGCCAAGCTGCAGAATACCCGCTCCGGTTTCCTGGGCGGGCTGTGGTACGTGGCACCCGTCTGGTACGTCTAGGATGTAGCCTGGTAACTGTACGAATAGGCTGTCAAGTCTGGAGTGCGAGACACACTCCTTCTCTTATCACCGCTTCACAAAAAACAGGATACGATGTCAAAAATCACCCCAAACCCAAAGAGGTTCCTACCATTAACAAGGTCCCCTGTCATTCTAAACAGTGAATAGTAGCTCTAGGGTTTTTTTTTGCTTTAATATATTCAACATTAGGTGTTCCCATTTAACACTGAGTATAAGTGCTTGAGAGAGTTTGGCAGATATGCTGTTCACTCAGCGCTGTAGTTCTGGTGTGTGGGAGGAACTCTGCCTGCTTGGGGTTTGAGTTTCATTACTGCTTGCGGCCCTCATTTGTCTGGCCGCATCCCCACTCCCCGCCTCCATTTCCTTCATTATCCAGCCTGCGATTTATAACTCGTTTGGGAAATCATCTGGAGGCTCAGTGTCGATACACTGACCGTCGAAGAGAGATGGCCAGTGTTACTCAAGCACGGATGCCATCACTCAGAGAGAGCTAGTGAAAAGCGGAAATAAACCACCCTGAAACAATCACCTCAGGCATGGTTTCAGATGTCACTGAGGTTTTAAAGGTTAAAGGTGACTCCCGCTTGTTAGGGCAAGAACTTCTGGCCAAACTGAAACTATTTTGGAAGGTACATCTTTGTGACATTATACTCTTTGCCCCGTACCATTATTAGGACAGTTTCCCATCAATTAACTGTGATTGATCAGTGAGTTGGAACTTGTATTCCCCGTTGTATTCCCCAGGTGTGTCCATCTGTACCTGTCTTCACCTGTGGTGTAACAGGGTGGCTGCATGCACCACGGCACGGTCTCTGGCCTTTTTGGGCTTCAGGTGCACTTCTGGATAAGCATGGATGAATGAAAGTGCTATGGCTCCTTGCGGAGGACGGCGATGCAGTTTTCTGTTTCTTCCATTTACGAGAGACAGTGCATTATTTCTCATGCATCCATTACTGAAGGTCT
Organism: Hiodon alosoides; assembly: GCA_025775065.1. Classification (NCBI taxonomy): domain Eukaryota; kingdom Metazoa; phylum Chordata; class Actinopteri; order Hiodontiformes; family Hiodontidae; genus Hiodon; species Hiodon alosoides. The sequence goes on along the minus strand of JAOYSI010007900.1, from coordinate 21,529 downwards.
GCTTCAGGCGTCTGCTTCAACGCCAGGCGCAACCCAATCCTACAGTTTTTTTGGTGTGGCATTGACTTCAGTAGCATTTTTAAGTCATTTTGACTAAGTGTCTTTGATTACCTGAGCTTTGTGGGTAAGGTAAGGCTTCTTGTTTCAAGTTAGAAGAAAGGTATTGCTTCTTTAAATTTCAGCCAGATGTAAAACAGGCCTAAAACAGCAGAGCTGATTCCTATTCAGTGGTTTATCTGTGTGTATACACAGCAGGGTGAAGCATGTGCCTTTAGTCCAACTGGCATTTCAGTTGCCATAAACCCTTCGTATGCTGCTTTGTAAAATATCAAAGGACTATTTAACAAGACTTACGCATTACTGAAGTTACCTTTTATACTAGGGTGCCAGTGAAATTAGGATTTTCAGTCAAATTGGTCTTGTCTTGTGTCAAGGTCTTTTATGGAACAAGAATATTTTCAGTGATCTCTGTAGTTCCCTTTGTATATCTGATTAAAACAGGTCAGCTTCATGAATAATAATAAAAAAAATAGTGGTGGGGCAGAAAACTAATTAAGATTGATAATTTTAATAATGCACTCCAATTGCACCTGCGTATCATTTTCACATTTTCATTTTCACTCATCCCTGGCCATTTCCTCATCAATATTCTATCCACTGGCCTTTTGTTTCGGTGAAATATAGTGTGCTGTTTGCTGCAGGGGGCTTGCTGATGCTTAAAATGACTAATATGTACTTCGTAGACCCAACGCTCGCGGTCAAGAACAAGGACACAGCTATCATTTCATACGGTGTGTGCACACAGTCCCCCAGACCAGATATTAGTTTCTCTGTAGAGGCGCTATTAGATTTAGTGCCTCATAAGAAGCACACAGCCATCTGTGTGCTGGTGGCCCTCCGTCAGGCAACTTTCATTGACCAAAGGAAGCATTGATTCCTAGCCAGCCTGGAGCCCCAGTGTCATTATAACAGCTGTCAAAGGCCATTCATCACTCTCTCTGAAGTGTTTGAATGTCCACTCAGTGATGGAGAGTCAGTTGTTCTCCACTAATTGCAAGTTAAAAAGCAGCCCTTTGACAATGGTGTGTGTGTGTGTGTGTGTGTGTGTGTGTGTGTGTGTGTGTGTGTGTGTGTGTGTGTGTGTGTGTGTGTGTGTGCGTATGCGCGCATGCTGAGAGGCTTGTAGTAGCGATCCGTGGCCAGTAGCTCCTGACCTGCTGCAGGGCTTCTTTTCAGTGAATTGCCATGGCAACCGAGAGGGGGACCTTCGGCATCCAGGTGCTCAAGGTGACAGTGCAAGGAAGCTGACTCCACTTTCCACTCGAATTTGTTCTACACGAATTTCAATTATAACAGTGCAGTGTGTCATTTCCTGGCTGATACGTAGCATTGCCATGGAGATCAGCAGCTGAAAAGGGATGTTAATGGGCCTTGATAGGACTTAAGTAACAAACTGGTCAAAGCAATCCTGGTTCCCGTGAGCAATTTTTCAAACTTTTATCTAGTGCTCCTTGAGAAACTATGAACCACAACAAAGGTACTGCTCATGCTGTTTGAGATATGTTTTACCATTTCCAGCCAGGTTAACTCAGGTTAATCAGACGGTTTAGTTAGTTGGGCCCTTCACTGCATTAAAAGCAAATAGAAAAATAATTGTTTTTTTGTGTCAGTTAACCCCATGAAATGAAATTTCATGGATATTTAAATATAGGGAAATCAATTAGGCGGCTACTGATGTGTTCCGCGGTGCTCACCTGCCACACAGGTTAGCGTCTGTCCTGCTGTGTTCCACGGTGCTCAACTGCCACACAGGTTAGCGTCTGTCCTGCTTTGTTCCGCGGTGCTCACCTGCCACACAGGTTAGCGTCTGTCCTGCTGTGTTCCGCGGTGCTCACCTGCCACACAGTTTAGCGTCTGTCCTGCTGTGTTCCGCGGTGCTCACCTGCCACACAGATTAGCGTCTGTCCTGCTGTGTTCCGCGGTGCTCATCTGCCACACAGGTTAGCGTCTGTCCTGCCGTGTTCCGCGGTGCTCACCTGCCACATAGGTTAGCGTCTGTCCTGCTGTGTTCCGTGGTGCTCACCTGCCACGCAGGTTAGCGTCTGTCCTGCTGTGTTCCTTGGTGCTCACCTGCCACGCAGGTTAGCGTCTGTCCTGCTGTGTTCCGTGGTGCTCACCTGCCACACAGGTTAGCGTCTGTCCTGCTGTGTTCCGTGGTGCTCACCTGCCACACAGGTTAGCGTCTGTCCTGCTGTGTTCCGTGGTGCTCACCTGCCACACAGTAGGATTCCATACTGCCTCCTCCCAGGCCTCTCTCACTGTTCTCCGTTTGTCCCAGCTCCACCCGAACCTGCGATGACATCATCAGAAATGGCCACATGAGTCAATGTGTTTCTCTGTAAGTCTTCAGAGATGCACAGCTCACCTAACATGCTCACTTGTTCTTTCCTAAATTAACTTTGGTTTTGGCTCACCACCCTTAAAAAGCAAATCACTACTAAATGATCCGGAGAGTGTTTGTGACCTCAGTTCTGAATCACTTGTACCCTTGGAGGTTCAGTTCGCTGCCAAACATTGCTGTCTTTGATGCTGCCATGGATACATGACTCTTTGAGGATCTGACACATCACCATGGATAAATTATTTTTAAGCAATAGCCGACAAAGCCCTTTAAAGTTTTTCCACTTTCTACCGGTAGTGATGAGAATTATCGGAGCTTGTTAATAGAAAACACAAAAAGTCAGTGTTGGTAGTGAAATTTACCCACAGTTCACTCAACCCTTTGAAATCTCCACCTGTCCCATTTAACAATGCTGCTAACCATGCTGTTGCCACTTAGTAATGTTAGATTGAAAACTGGTTTATTATTACCTTAGCTAGGACACCTTTAGGCATGGTCTCTTAAGATCTGCGATTGTCGTTTCCTATGAAAAATAATTGTTTGTTAAAACAATTTCCTAGAAACGGTGTACCAGCAGAAAGAATAGATTCCCTTTTGCAAAAGTAAATAAAATGATAATGCCTGCCGTTCTAGGTTAAAATTAGGTTTAGATGAGCTGGTGCTTGAATGCAAACAGTAAGCTGGTCATCAGGAGTCATCAGTGAGGCTGTGGTGCCCCTTAAGTAGAGGCTAACAAATTCACCCAACATCATTGGGTACTGGCAAGGGAAGTATCCATTTTCAATGTCAGATGGAAATCTACGGGAACTCGATAGTTTTGTGAAGGAAGACTGAGAATACAGCTGACATCGTGTGTCAACACGAAGAATCTTTATTGTTTAACTATGTACTTCCTAGTAATTCAGTCAGAAAATGTACATAAGTACGGCTACCAGACCCTCTAAGTTTATTATTTCCTTAGAGAGTCTTTTCTCCGTTTTCCTTCTCTTATTTTGGTATTCATGTAAGTGTGCAACAGTTTAAAAGCCCTTCTTTGCTTCTGTGAAAATGTAATGTAAATGGGATGCAAATCTAGTCAGTCAGGTGTGTCAGGCCCACTGTAGTTACCACCTGATTCTCACAGCACAGATAACCACCAATGATTACAGCACGGCACTGCACATAAAAACTCCTGGCTTTGGTGCTGTAGTTACAGATAACCATAATTGATTACAGCACTGCACTGCACATTAAAACTCCTGGCTTTGGTGCTGTAGTTACAGATAACCACCAATGATTACAACACGGCACTGCACATAAAATCTCCTGGCTTTGGTGCTGTAGTTACAGATAACCACCAATGATTACAACACTGCACTACACATTAAAACTCCTGGCTTTGGTGCTGTAGTTACAGATAACCACCAATGATTACAACACTGCACTGCACATTAAAACTCCTGGCTTTGGTGCTATAGTTACAGATAATAATCAATGATTACAGCAAGGCACTGCAAATAAAAAATCCAGGCTTTGTTGCTATAGTTCCAGATAACCACTAATGGTCATTATAGCACTGTACCCCTTGACATGATCTTCTATGGGTCTTTGGGACCGTAAAAAATCAGTGGATTATCGGTGTATCTTTTGAAATTGAAATTTGAAATCAAAACTTTGATTTCAAAAAGATTTACGGAGATTAATCCTGAAATCAGCTGAAAATACACGTATCCCACGCCTCTGCAACAAGTTGCATTGGAAAGAGAAAATTATGTATGTAAAATAATATATGAATATAATAGAAGTTTAAATTACTTTTGATTAAACAAGAGTAGATCACTGGACAGCTGTTTTATTGAGAGTTGTCTCTTTATCCAGGGGCATTTTTTTAAAATGGTGTGGTCGATTAAAATGAAGCAAAGTGTAGCCAAGTTGGATGGCAAAATGCTATATCTATGACCTAAGATTTTCCAGATCCATTGCTGGATCTTGCTCAAAGATCTGGTGAGTTCTCCTCTGCGGATGGTGAGTTCTCCATCTGATGGTGAGTTCTCCTCCTGATGGCAAGTCTTCCTCCTCATGATGAGTTCTCTTCCTGATGGTGAGTTCTCCATCTGATGGTGAGTTCTCCTCCTGATGGCAAGTCTTCCTCCTCATGATAAGTTCTCTTCCTGATGGTGAGTTCTCCATCTGATGGTGAGTTCTCCTCCTGATGGCAAGTCTTCCTCCTCATGATGAGTTCTCTTCCTGATGGTGAGTTTTCCACCTGATGATGAGTTCTCCTCTTGATGGTGAGCACTTCACCTGATGGGGAGTTCTCCTCCTGATGTTGAGTTCTCTACCTGATGGTGAATTCTATTCCTGATAGTGAGCACTTCACCTGATGTTGAGTTCTCTACCTGATGGTGAATTCTATTCCTGATGGTGAGCACTTCACCTGATGGTGAGTTCTCTACCTGATGGTGAGTTCTATTCCTGATGGTGAGCACTTCACCTGATGGTGAGTTCTCCTCCTGATGGTGAGTTCTATTCCTGATGGTGAGTTCTCTACCTGATGGCCACATACTGTCACACACAAAATACATGAGCCCAATTACATGAGCCCAATTACCTGCTTCCAGACTTTACTGGTTTAATATAGTGCCTTTTGGAATTACAGCAAGCCTATCCAGATGTTTTCAATTTATTCCAAGCTGATTTATCCGATTCGTTTAATTGTTCATTCAGATCAACGGGTTGGCCTACCAGGCTTTCAATTCCATATTTTAGCTGCCATGAACTTATGTTAATATATCAGTGCGTACTTAGTTATTAAAATGTGTCAAAGCTTTCTATTCACTGAGGAAAGTAACAGCACTGTACAGCACTCACGTTAACTGTGGGTTGGGAAGAGATTAGCCATTGATTAACAGAGAAAAATGAATGTAAAAGTATCAAGGAATGTCACAGTTGCTTGAGCCCTTGCAAGTTGTTTTTTTTTTTTTTTTTATGTGATTTTTAGAGAAGATTCGTTGTGCGTTCTCTACTTTCCTCCTCTATTGTAATTGTGCTGATTGTGTACCGCCGCCACCACCACCCACACAGGTACGCTCTCTGGCGGGAAAACACTGCCAGGTGTCACCTCTTCATGCTTTTGGTAATTACTGCAGACTTCTACAAGCTGCCGCTCATCTTGGGTCTGTAGGAGTCAGGATTTCCAGCCCGGCGGGCGGCCCGAAGCACTTTTATCCTCCCGGAAGTTGGCCGTTTTTCCTGCCCGACAGGGGCCTCTCCTTCTCTTGGCCACGCTTGTTTTCCTCCGTTGATGGTGCACACTTTTGCATAGGGATTTTCATGTAACGGCCAGGCAGTCTGTGGTGCTCTTAGGAGACATTCGATTTGTTTGTCATTTGAATGGCGTTCTGCTTTCTGTCAGATTGCCTGGGTCCGAAAGGGTCTGACAACGCGGCTCTGCATGATAGGCAAATGCAGCCTAAATTTTGACTACACACAGTGTCCCACAGAAAAAAAAAGAATAAAAACATTTAATGGTGTTAGTTCACTTTTTAAATCCAAAGGGATATTTTCAACATTTCCATTCTCTTTAATATGCCAGGCTTCCCATAAGGGAATACATTTACCTTAAATGTTTATAAATATCCCATTTAGAAAATTACTTTATCGTAAACCAGACACTTGCGTTATTCCATGTTTATAAGTATAGTGGTTCTTCCATACTACTGCAATTAATAACAAAAGTAACATTACATTACATTACAGTAAAAAAAAAACTGGTACAACCATTTTGATTCTTTGGTTCACCAGAACCACAAATCCCTGGATTTGTAGTGCATCTTTGAGCATTAATTTGAAAGAAATTCCTAAATCTCACACAAAACAACTAAACTAAGCTAGCAATATTTATTGTCCCTGTGAGCAATATATTTTACTTTAGATATAAGATATTATATAATTCTCCTGACCCTTTCCCTTCTCCACCTCCTTTTTATTCCCCTTATCCAAGCTGTAACCTTGTTCCGAAACAAGGGTGCACTCCCATAGCAATTACTAACTTTCCCGTAGATACACCAATTCCCAGCTTACTGGGAGACTGTGTGAACATTTTAAATTTAAGAACTACCTTTGGCAGTGCTTTGAGACTGATCCCTTAGTCCAGAGCTTGTTCTCCTGTGGGACTCTTGAGTCATGACCTGTGACCAGCTGTGAGGCAGGCCAGGTGAACGACACACAAGTGTGCAAACAGGCGTAAACGCAAAGACACATTTTTTGGTCTGTGCATGGGGAAGGGCAAGAAAATTGGGTCTGGCGGTAATGTGTTTCTACCTGCTGCAATCCCTCTTGTGCACGTGCACAAACAACAAAATTAATTAGCAAATGAATGTCATGAATCATCTATAGAGAGAAGAGGCTGTCTCACACACGCACACAAACACACACACACATACACGCTCACACACACACTCTCACACACACACAGACACACACACATACACACTCACACACACTCACACACATACAGACACACACACATACACACACAAACACATACACACACTCACACACACACACACACACACACACACACACACACGCACACACACACAGAAACACAATAAAGACAAGCCAGTTGTTCCCATTCCATGTCACGGATTTGCTGTTGGAATTCCTCATTCATAAAATTTGAGGTTAAATAAAAGAATGTGGCTGGAATCCGCAGCGTCCCGTTTCTGTACAGAAACATTAGAAGTCGCTCTTGATAAGAGAAGTGTGAATGTGTGAGGTCAGCAAGCAGCAGTCCCTGCTGCAGACAAAAAAGAAAACCTCATCAAGTTCAGCTCAAACCCAGAGAAAAGTCGGTTTACACGCCCCGACCAGAGGACGCTGGGTTGGAGAGGGAGGGGTGGGGGTCCGTTGACAGGGACTGCAGTCTGAACACTTAGTGACGAATCACAAGCATTGGCAGGCCAGCCCTTAAATTACAACTGTGTTGAATCCGTAATGAGACCAATTCAAGGAGCAATATAACAAATAATTGTGATTTTAATTATTATTTATTTATGGAGTGCTTTATCATTGATTCATAGTTTCTTTAATTCTGCTTTGGGGAATGACCATACTGTTTACTCAATAAGAAACCTCCATAAGAAACATGTTGCATTCTCATTAAAATAAAAGCCCAGGATTTTACATATACATATATATATGCATGGTTTCAAATGGGTGCAGTCTTGCTGAATGAACCAATTATATTGGAGTTATATTCCCGTAGACGTGTGTATCTCCACTGAGCAGGTTGTTTATCCATGTCAGGGAAAAATGCCTGCTGTAAGAGACGCGGAAAAGAGAAAGCTCCAGTTCAGTCCAAGCGTTTGTTTATATCAGCACTTTGCTGGAGTGCTGCTTGGTGTCTGTGTCACATACGCCTGCCAAACAGAGTTCTCTGCCATAAACACTGGGAAATCTCCAACACAGCCTAGTGACAGGAGTGGCAGGAGAGGGGTGGGCATAAGGGAGGGAGGCTTGAGAGGGATATGAGACATCGTCCTGAGTTTAGTCGATGTGAAGTGGCCTCCATATGTAAGGGTGCAAGTGTCCGCCTTCGGACAACGTCTGTGTTTGGGGACTTGGGAGATATTGCTTGTGGCAGCAGCCTGGCCTACCTTCATTGTGGCTGGCTGCTTTCTCAGTGGAAGGCAACTTCGCCGCAGTTAATGTGTGTCACAGTGTCAGACAAATGGTCTCCTTTCTTCTGTCCCCACTGTGTAAATAGGGTAAAATTGGCCCTGTACATGCGTGTGTATCACCGAAGAGCCTACTTTAGTGAATCCTGGTGCAATGGGATGCTGCAACCCCGTGCCATGACGAGTAGACCCTCCACAAAGGGAAATACTGTTGCAATGAAGTTATTTGGTTTTCAGTGAAAAATATATATTCGTTTCAAGCATATAACTTTTATAAGTGGAGTAATAGCATTTTAATCAGGGAAAACATGGGAATGAATGTATAATAAAACATTTATAAATACATAAATGTGTTAATTTCCATAACATAAAAGTGCCCACCTTGCTACCAAAACCAGGACCATTAGCTTTGCAGTAAATATGCCAAATAAAAGGCATGAACTAACCATCCACTTTACTTTTCCTGACTGCTCTCAGACTGGCGTGCCAAAATTGTGTATTGTGCCAAAACAATTTTTTTTTGTTTTTTTTTAAAGAGTCATATTAGAGATAAAAAATGTTTCCAATGTTTCCTTGATAACTGTCAAAAAAAAAAATTATTAAGATGTCTTAACTCCACAATAGATAGAGGGTGCACGGTACTTGTTGATATCAGATAGCCTATTGTGCTTTATGTACAACATCAAACGCTTATTTTCAAATGCGTATAATTAGCAAGTCTTATGCCTCTATTAATGCTTTCTTTTATACTGTGATGAATACATTAATATTTCAGAATGAATAATGGGTATTGATAATATAGGAAAGGAAAGGCAAGAGCTATTATTATTATTATTATTGAATGTCAGTGTTGCTAAGTAACAGTGCAAGGAGAAAGTGTGAATATGTTGAAAACGTGCAACAGATTGTGTTTCAAGGCTATTAGGATGATCACACAAGCTGACAACAAACGTAACTGATGGCTTAAGAAGGCTTTATTGCACATTTGCAATTGTTAAGGAAACAATGGTGTACTTCCTGTGACAGGAGAATGTATCTACCTCAAATTGACTTTGTTGGTTTCGACTGAATGCAAATTCTGTTTATGTGATATTGGGCCTGACATGTTTTTAAAATGATATGCCACAAAGTAAGCAAGTACCTCGAAACTGTTTGTACACACTGGTTATGTGATATAGTGGACTGAGTTTTTGTCTCGTTGGATTATATTATAAAGACATTTTGTTTCATTTGTTTATTGTGCTGTTTGTTTCGGAATATACACACTGATGGGATGACAAAGTAATCACTTTAAGCGAGACAAAGCCGTTTGTCATGAACTCCCATTTAAAAAAATTCCTCTATCCGTTTCCACGGAAACAGCCTAAGCTATATGGCTGTCACTAGTCCCGCTCACTTAGCATTTATCACTCCGCTAAATGCGATGTTTAAATTGATGGGTCGAACACATTGTGATTTTGCCTGAATGGAGACAATGTGAGAGTTAGCTTAATCCTCTTTCCACAACCCAGGGTCGTCATCAATCTGCCTGCTTACGGCTCCAACGCGACTCGCATTCGCATTGTGTGTTTGTATTGTGTATTGCGTGTTATTTTACCGTATTTTAAGGTGGGGAGGAGATGGTGGTGTCCATTGAGTTGTGGAACCATTGCTGTCCTGTTTAACGAAGGGAAGACAGCAGAGTGAGCTAATCCATTCTCGGCGATGGGTGGTGGCATGGCGTAACGGATTATTCCGGCTCCAGTCAGCACATGAGTTACTCCGATGGGTTGTAAACCGTCTGCTTGGGCAAACAGTTCATGTGAATTAATTTGCCATGTCATCTCATTGTAAACGATGTGTGGGTCTCTCGTTGCAGACAAATTCAGGAGAACATGAGGAAGACAGCAGCGTTTACGAAATGATGGGCTCAACTGGTGAGTTGGAACCCAACAGTCGTGGGAAACTGAAGGACACGTTGATCTCTAAGCATTCCGTTAGCTGTTAACGCAAGTTCTTTTATAATTACCTTTAACATGCAGTAGGGTGTGCCCTACTGACTCCTTACACTTGACTTGGTGGAGGACACAAGACCTGGAATGCTGATGTAGAATGGCAGCTGTAGTGTTCCCACCCATCAGGCAACAACGGAACCGACCAAGCCCCAGAAGAAGAGCAGGTCGCGAGGGAGGATGATGAAGAAGAAGATCCTTACGCACCTCTGGGAGGGAACGACGAAGAGTATGACACCATCTTCAACTCTTGCAAGTCGGTAATCATTGCCAACCGCCCCCCTGCACCAACACCGAGGCCAGAAACCATCCCTACTAAAGAGGACAACATGCCCTACATAGCCCAAGGTAGGCCCATGGCAGTGAACACAGGGGTGATGGTTCTTCTCCAGTAATGGGAATCTGAAGTAAAACAACATTCGCACCTAAAAAACGACCATTATTAATCAGGAGCTATGCAGTTACTTCCAAGGTAAACAAGAATAAGTGTGGCGTCGTGGCAGTGAGCAGGTCATTTGTGGGTAGCCCCGCCGCTCATCTGCGGGATTATTTGTTCACGTTTGATATTTGCTTTTCCAGCATAGAGAGGATGGCAAGGAACAGCTGTCGAACGCTGCGATGAATTTGTGCCGGCATGGTAGATGTTTTACGGGAGATCACGGTTCTGCCCCACCCCTCGTTAAACAGCCCAGTGCAAAGCTCACCCTGAATAGTGCAGAATTGAGGAGCAACTACCTGTGTTCCAAAAAACATTTGTGTCCCACGTGAGCCGAATATTTGACATTTCGGTGCTCAAACAATTGAAATACGCGCTGTGCAGTCCAGCCTCTCTGTGTTTCTCCGTTTCATTAAACACTCCCGAGTGTCCTAAAAGTGGATGCTGCCCCTTTACATTCCAGAGTTCACAGTGTGTTTTAGCTGAGGCTGAAGCCCAGTCCTAAGTTGTGCTCTTCGGGTCGGTTTTTTCCATTTAGACTTAATATCCTAAATATGTAGGAAATAAGAGTCTGAAAAACAAGTGAACTAAGAGGACCTCTGTGGACCAGCTCCTGGCTTCCTAAACCAGCGTCACTTATGACTGTTTACTCAAAGTCTCATGCCTGCAAGGGTCTTGTTCTCCAAACTCGGGCAGCCCGGAGTTCATGTCACTGCCTCGCATGCTTTGTGTCTTAACACCGCTTCCAAAAAAATAACTTTGCTACCGCTTCTGTGTTTTGTCACACGTTTGTAAGCATACTTCTTGTCATTCGAGAAAGTTAAGCATTGATAGATTCCAGGGAAAACGGGAATGGGATGTGAACACGTTTTCCTTGATAAGGTAATTTAAGGTTATCTTTTCCATATTTTGTTGCTGACATTTCTGAATCCATACCATGGAGATGGTGAAGAGGTGCCCCCTTGTGACCAGAGGACAAACTTTCACCACAATGAACCAGCAAGAGCTTCCAAAAAAATCTAAAAAATTTCAGACCGCCTTTCGCTGTGAAGAAACCTCACCCTTTCAATAAAATATAATGGTGCCCAGTGGCAGAGGCCATTATGCTCCCTTCTGAAAGAGGAGATACTTTCATGCAAACCCACCTGCTGAAAGGCAAGCTAGTGGTAGCTTTGATGCAGGCCTTTGCTCTCCTCATCTGCCATTCAGGGATTCACCCGCGATGAGAACATAGATTTATGTTCCTGTGGCCCCCATCGTGGATTCTGCCCTCGAGAAGATAATCAATTCAAGTTTTCTTGAGTTGAATTTAAAATCATCTGCCCCTCTAATAACTTTGCTGCAGCGACAGATGTATTTAAACAGTAGCATTGAACACAGCGTTAATCTTCGTCTGTTCATATGGTTGGATGATGTCTCAAGATTACGATGGCCCAGTTGTTCTGGCTTCGCCTGTCACTCTAACAAAGAACAATCATTCAACCATATATAGTCTGAATTAAATATATATAAACATTGCATTAATATAAATCTACCTAACTAATGTAGACATTAATGGGAAACTATTGAGGACAAAAATCTTAAGCTTAAATAGGAAAAACTCAAACTTGGCTTCCCATATGGTGTCCATGGATCCATCCTTCCAATAATGCAGGTGACGTGGTGACGTTGTGACGGTGTGGGGTGTGTTTCTCGTGGCACACGTTGGGTCCATTGAGTGGAGCAACGTTTCAATAACATGGGATATCATTGCCAATCTGGTGAATCCCTTCATGGCAGCAATGTATCCATCTGTGTAAGGATTCTTCCAGCAGGATAACACTCCATGCCACAAGGGCTAGGATTGTCCAGGAATGGTTCCGGAATCACAAGAGTGAATTCAGCTTACTCAAATGACCTCCCCAGCCACAAGATCTGACTCCAATCGAGCATCTGTGGGATGAGATAGAATGAGCTATTTGGAGTAGAGATCCTCCACCATCCAACCAACTATGGGACGCAATCAAGTCGACATGGGCCAGCATCCCACTGGCGTGCTTTTGACACCTCCATGTGGCCCTTATCCGAGGAATTGAGGCTCTTCTGAGGGCAAAGGGTGACAAATTTGTTATTACGGAAGTGTGACTAATAATGTGGCCTCAGTGTATATAGTCTTAATAAAACATTTATAAGCATTGCATCACTAGAAATCTATCGACCTAATAATGCAGACTAGCAGTACTTTCAAGAAGGACGCGCCTTCCTTACAATTGATGCTAAACCGCTAATGTGGGCTGTGTAGCCTGCAGAGTTTAAAAAAGATGGGTGGCTCAAAGGCAACTAGGATTTAAGTGAGACTAGTCATACTTCTTCACCCACCATCTGTGTTGGCAGATGAGATGCATTGTCAATTCCAAACACAAAAATTGTTATTTCAAATTAAAAAAGGACACCTTAATCCTTATTGGATATGCATCCAGTTGGTGAGAAGGGAGGCAGGCACAGCCTCTCCCTGGTGCCTCGCCCAGATCAGCAGTGAGCTGTCTTACAGTAGCAGTTTAGCCCACGACTGTATCCACGCAGGCATTCCGCATAGAGATTATCCTGCTCTCCCTTGGCTGGGTTGGGAAGGGGGCGTTCACAGTTCACAAATTCGCTGTAATTAAGATTCATGGCTCCCAACTCCTCACGCAGTGCTCTGATTACACCTCCTTCGCGGGGGAAACGAGAAGGTGATTCGACAGACGCTCACAACGGGCCCTTCGCTCACACCCCACGCCTGAGCGCTTAGCCCTTTTCTAAACAGAAGCCAAGCCAGGGCGCAGCATCTGTAACCAATCAATGACGACTAGGGGCCAAGTCAGCCCGCAACGCTCATTACATGTGTTTTCCATCACTGCTGTCCCCCGAGCGGCCAAGGAGGGAGTTTTCCATGTATCAGTCCGGCAGATCTTTTGACCACACCACGATCAGATTTCGCCACCCGTCCGCAGCAGGGGAAGCCCATCGGGGTGGGGTGGGCTGGGGGATGGGGAGTTTTCCACCACTCTGCTCAGCTGATGAAAGCAGAACCAACCTCCCTCAGAAGCCTTGGCCCATCTAACACCCCTCTCACCAAATCAGGGGGGAGACTCTTATCATTTAAATGGGTACAGCAGGGAAATTACTTGGCCCCACACCAAGAAACTTCATCATTTCAGACAGCTGCTCCAGAGTGGAATATTTCAATGCTCACTGCAGCGCTCTAGCAAATAATTCAAAGTACTTACTGCTCAATCAATGACATCATTGAGTCAATCCCTTCACGGTGATTTACTTGTTTTCTCTATCGACTGTCCGACTCAAAGATTTTTGTCTTTAATTTCAAGCAGTTTGCGTTTGAAGCGTGGCCTGTTCCTGCTGGACTTCCTAATGGAAATCATTTTATTAAGTTCAATAACAGTGTTTTGTGTTTCATTTTCTTTGAATCTACTCTAACTATAATGAAAAGCTTTCAAAAGAATTTCTGTCCTTCCTTTCAAATGTTGGGTTTATGCCACCATCTAGTGGCGATAGAAGAAGCTATTGTTTCAGCAAAAAAACATTTTTGGTTGAATTTTCTCAGTTTGCAAAAATGCTAACATGCTAAAACGGGATCCAAAAGAAGCATTCCTCTGTGTAAAAAGTTCTGGATTTTGCACATTCTTCTAATATTTTTCTGATGTACCTTCTTGCGGCACTTATCTATAAGTCATTGTGGCTAAGCACCTAAAATTGTACTTGACCCTTGAATTATGGAACGTGTGTATATCGCTACGGATAAGAGCATGTGCTAAATGACTGAAATGTTGAATGTAATAGTAGATCTGTAAAATACATGGCCAAAATATTCTACAAGGATTGAGGCACAGCCCTTGTCTAAACACGGTTCCTTGTGTTCCCCGCAGTGTTCCAGAAGAAGTCTCAACGGGATACGGACACACTGTACTCCCTGCCGGCTAAACAAGGTAAGGCACGGCAGTGCACGGTACCCTTTCACCCGCTGCACAACCTGACAAGGGGGCTTGTAAGGGACTTGCATTTGTGGGCTGCGTTCGTGGGCCTCGGTGGGATTTCAGCCTGCCGATTTTCAGAGCCTTCGTAGCTTCACCGTAGCTTCTGCCCTGAAGTCGGCTAACACCTGCCACGGGACGCCTGCTCTCTTCACTGTTTAAAGGCTGCCACTTTACAGATAAAACCTTCCAGAGGGGACTTCAGGATTGGGCTGTCATTTCCCATTCAGCTGACAATGAAATGTGTGTGCCTGAGGAATTTAAATTTCCCTGGCTAAATTGAGGAGAATTATTTAACAGGCTGTCGCTGAGACGTAAAAAAAAAAAAAAAAAATTCCTGTATTCACGCAGCTTATTCTAATCACATGTTTTCACTAACGCACGGGATGGTAGCCCTGTGCCGCGCTGACACCTCTCTGTGCGGTCCTGCAGCAAAGGGCCAGGGTGGCATATCCCCCACATACGACACCTTCGTCACCTGCCAGCCACCTGGCTTGGAGGAGCTGATCCAGCTGCAGGAGAAGGTCAAGAGGGGCTTGCTGACTATGGACGAGGCCCTGGAAAGGTTCAGCGATTGGCAGCGGGTCCAGAAAGGCCTGGATGTCATCCAGCAGGTACCACCCCCGCAGTCTGTTCAGGTGTCACGCTGCATTGACAAATACAAAGCACCCAGAGAATGTCATGTGATGGATGACTGGGTGCAGCTTGTATTTTATTGAATGAGAAAATACCTGCAAGGAGGGCCTGTGTGTGTGTCCGTGTTTAAGTTCTTCACTCCGCTCTGTTTCCTTCCCTGTTCCTGTGGCCTCGGGTTCTTCTGCATCAACTCCTAGGCAGTCCAAGTCAAAGCATGGGAGGAACATTATAATTATATGTATATATATCCATTTCAGCTTCATATGTTAAACTACCAAAGTATTCAGTAAATAAGTTTATTATGAACATCCGGCTCATAGAAACCATAGAAAGGAAGACGCTTTCATAGTAGCATTGCAGTTCTGAACCAACGCGGAACCTTACTGTTTTACAGGAGAAATTGCGTCAGCTGAGAGCAAGTATCATCAAAAACCGAGAAGATGATGACAACATCTATGGTAACGCGCACCTCTGAGGGTTTATGGCACACCAAACAGTATGGGTGAATGTAATGTCAACACCATCGCTGTGACGCCCTAAGTCAGTAGTCAGAGGACGCGTTTGGTACTGACAGTTCAGAGAGTGGCCATCTTACCACCTATGCGCACTGAGCTAACTGCCCTCTCGTCTTCCTGACAGATAAAATCAACATCGTCCATCACACGCCAGGTGAGTCTCCCAGATGGTTCTAGACAGCTTGCCTCTGTGGCAATCCACCTTCATCCTCTTTATATCCTCCACCAGCAAGCTTTTTCTACGTTCAGATTAACAGGGGGGAACTGTCATGAGATAGACACATAGTTGTGAGACAGGTACGCGACTGCAGGTCCTCAGAGAAGCTGTGCTCAAGCAGGTACAGGTGCATACCTGCTGAGACCTCCCACTGCTAACCTTCAGAGTAAACGCTTTTGCATGACAATGAGTTTCATTATTAAAGCATATTCGATTATGAAAACTTTGGTGAACTTGTAATTGTGTGTTGCAGATACACAAGTATTTTTAAATGTTTGCCTCCAGCAGTTCTACTAAACTGTTCAGGTTTAAAAATCCCAACTAAAATAAAATCAAAACCTTGTTTTAGGGCTGAATATGAAGGTGACAAATTCATTTTAAAAGAGCTATCATTTTCATCGTTGTTTATTCTTGGAAAATGCCTTCTTTTTGCACCACGATGAATGTAGCTAAATTAGCAAATTTAGCATTTGCCATGACAAAATAAAAAATCGAATTGAGGTACGTGTGAGATTTGGCACTCAGAAATTGATGACAGTGGCGCTTGTTGGTATTTGAATCCGGGCAGATGTGACTGCGAATGAATATCGGAGGGTAAGCCAGCCTGCGGAAGCAGAATTCTACAGCAAGCCAATCAAAGGGCAGCGTGTGAGTTTCGAACCAATCATTGTGAAGCTGGTAAAATGTGGGCACATTTTCAGATGATTATTAATTGCATGTATTTCAAAACTTTGGATGTGAGTTTTTGTTTTTTATTTATAATTTTTCCCCCCGATTTGGAATTGTACTAATGAATCTCGGCTTGTCGCTGTGACTACCACCACTAAAAGCGTTGGGACTGAGAAGGGGCAATTAGTCTCCTCCAATCCTAGTCACCCTAGACAAGCTCCCCGTCTTTTTCACACTGCAGGCTACAGAACTTGCACGAGAGGCCTGTCCCTCTCGACAGTACTGCCAGCCTGCAGGTGCCAAGGAAGCTGGTAGGAGATTATACTCACCCCAGGCTTGGCAGCGCCCTGGTAATTGTGCTCTACCACTGTGTTCTCCCGGTCAGAATCGGCAAATTACACAAGCTGGACTTGAACCGCGATTTCAGGGCCTGAGCCACTCTGGGGGCCCAAAATAAGTATTATAAATATGCATGAATATTAGTTCCAGTTCTTTATTTACAGAAAGACTGAATCTAGTTTAACGGACATTTGTTCTGATATTTTAAATGATTATTTCCCATTTGCAGTCAAATTTTAATGGGAAGGCTGAGAAGTAGTAAATGTAAGTAATCATTTCATCACTCTGCTGAACCTGCCCTTCATATTCCCTGGGTTATCTTCATTTCCCTTTCCCTTTCCTACCTCTGTTTGGTGTGCTTAATGTTTCCTTTGATCTCTCATTAAAGGGATAGTAAATAATAAATAATATGGATCTTCCCCATAAAGTACCTCTATGGACCACTCAGGGGATGACCCGCTCACACTGTAAAACAAAACGATCTCTTTGCCTTAGTAATCTCAATCTTTCACAATGACCTTTGCCTTCTTAATTAAAGTAAAGTATTTTGAACTAAAATCAACATGTACAATAGAATCAATACGTATCTTTTTAACAGTGAAATTATTCATATATATATATATATATATACATATATAATGACTTAGCAAATAGCCTGTTTATTATTCCTAAATAAGATGCAGTATTGTCAGGATGCATTCTCAGAAGTGTTAACTCTGCTGGACGTTCTCCTCCCTCAGGTCGAGATTGAGGAACATGCCCTCCTCACACCCTACATGTCCTGGGTTCTCCTTTTCTCTCTGGAACAAGTCTCATCCCAGCAACATTGAGATTATTCCAGGCTGTGTTGTGAAAGACTACGACACGTCATTGTTTCCAACCCCTGGACTTCAATCATATTCAATCGCTCAATCATTTTTGTATCTCATTTCATTGCAATAATAGTTTTTACTGTAGCAACCTTTTTGTAACGCCAGATTATTTATTGACTGAACTGCTCAAACATACATATTTTTATCAAACATAATTGCAACAATGGACACATTTTTTTTTACTGTAAATCTTAATTTTCAATCCGACACAACCAACCACATTTTCACATTAGATTGCTCATTGTTAAACTCTATCTTACCAGTTCAATGTTTTCTATACAGCATGAGTGTGGCTGACGAACGTACATTAAATGTTTCTTTAAAAAAACTGGTTGTCTGTGATTGTTATACAAAGGGTCATTGAGTTTATTCATCCAAGAACAAGACGAACATCCCCCAGATTGCAAGGAGGTGTAAGCATGTTCAAATCTCACAGAAAGAGAATATTAACTTTGAGAATGACTTAAATGTATATATTTAAAAAAAGTATTAAAGCAAAATTTCCTTAATTTGTACTGAACGACATCTAAGCATTACTTTTATAAACCAGAGGTTTCTCTCCCGGTTTGGTTTCATTTCCCATTGGGCTGAAAAAAGTAGTGCAATTCTCCCAGGATGGAAAACTTTTCAAAACTGTTGTAGCTAAGCGTTCACATACACAAACAACTATAAATGAATGAATTCTGTATCTGCTGTGAGCCTGCCCATGTTCTGTGCTCCTCAAAGCTGCGTGACTAAATTTATTTAGGATCACCAGTTTCCCACCAGTGTATAGGCCCAATTCTGAGATTAACACTTTTGTTCAAATACTTCTCTAAAAGATTTTCTTTCAATAAATTACAGAAATTTCAGTTTAAAATAGATCATTTTTCATTTTTCTTTCTTTCTCTTTTCTTTATTTTAGTAATTTAAATATCTATATTCAGAGTTTCTTTTGCATATAATGTTTGTACTCAAGTTGGCGGCAGTCAGGGTTCCTTTAATGGCTGCGAATCTAATACAAATGATCATTTCTCTAAAAAAAGAAAAGTGATATTTTGTTCTTTTACTTGAGAAAAATAAGATGCAAATTCTGTGTCAGATTAAAAGCTCAGAGCAGTTGGGTTGTCCCTAATCTGTCCCGCAGCTGTCAATTGGAGTCTAAATCATCTGCTTGCACGATCCGCTATCAAACGGAGAAGGAAACAGATGTCGTTGGGATTTTAAATTTGAAGCGTAAAAAAGAACAATAGATGAACAGCGTCGCGTATTAATCAGGTGTCTCCGCGCATGAACATAAAGAGCGAGAGAAAAGTGAAGTGTCCCCAGCGTTTTTACCAAAATAGGATCAAAGCCCTATTTGCCGAACTAAAGTTTTTGAGGTATTATCTCATTTTGCATGAGAATGAATTATATTTACATGCATGTATATCATTTCCGTTTTCTCTCTGCCTCACTTCAATCCCAGACAACTGGTTCGATTCATTCGTTCACAGCTAATACACATATCCTCACTGTTGCAAAGGCATGGCACTCAAACACATTTGGATAAAGGGTCAGCAATTATTATTGGGTTTGAATATGGACCAACCTGCCAATTAATCGGAATTTCTAAAAGTACAAACCAGTCAGTAGTGACTGGCCATCACCCTACGACCGGTCAGTAGCGGCTGGTCATCACCCTAAGACCGGTCAGTAGCGGCTGGTTACCACCCTAAGACCGGTCAGTAGCGGCTGGCCATCACCCTAAGACCGGTCAGTAGTGGCTGGCCATCACCCTAAGACCGGTCAGTAGCGGCTGCTCATCACCCTAAGACCGGTCAGTAGCGGCTGGCCATCACCCTAAGACCGGTCAGTAGCGGCTGCTCATCACCCTAAGACCGGTCAATAGTGGCGGGCCATCACCCTAAGACCGGTCAGTAGCAGCTGCTCATCACCCTAAGACCGGTCAGTAGCGGCTGGCCATCACCCTAAGACCGGTCAGTAGTGGCTGGTCATCACCTAAGACCAGTATGACAACATATGAATAGCTATGTCCTGTTTATCTGAGTGAATCCACAGTTCCACTGATCTCCCTCACACTGGTATGGGCTCCTTTCATTTTTGGTTCTTTCAATCAGTCCGTCGTTATAATACAGCTCTGTTTATCTGTGCAGCTGCCTAAAAAAAACATGACTCTGTGTTTAATTATAGTATAACCGAAACATACAATAACTGTTTATTTTAAACTAATTTCAGACTGTTGGTTTTCCAAATGAGCGTGGAATTCTTCAAACAAATCTATTTTTACTAAATAATGTTTTGAAATGTTAAAATATGTCAGGCATGTGGAATTGCAGTGCAGATGGTTTTAGTTCCTTTAATAACGAGTTCCTGTATAAATTATAAACACTTAATGTATCTGAGCTATCTAATGACTGGAGCCATTTCCTAATTAAATTAGATTATTAAATAAAAAAAAATTCAAAGAATATAATATTACTGGAAAACTTAGAATAAAACCTTATATTCACATTCTGATAGATAGATTTTTTTTAACTTCACTAACATGTACACCAGAGGGCACTGTAATACCCCATAATGGGGGCAGAATCGAAGACAAAACAACTTCACAGATTGGTTTTTTTGCAAAGTTCTTTATTAAATTCATAATATAATATCCATAACATATTATGGATGAAGTAGAAGAAAAGTTTTACATTTTATCTCTTTTTGTCATAGGTTCCTCACGGTGTGAGCACCATTTCCTCAGGCAGGTGTATCTGTCAAACCTGATCTGCCAGCTTGGTTATGCTGTTTATCAGAGAATTCGGATTGTTTGTCATGCAAATATAAAATTATGGCTCTAACTGAAATTGTATTTTCAATTAATCACAGGATTTTTCAAAACATGTGTGATCAGATAAAGAACGGGTTAAATAATAACAGCCTCAAACCACAAGGATGAAATGGGTACTGCCATATAAAGGATAGAATGAAAACAGAATACAGGGGCAGACCATGTAGATCTTCCATTTAGAATGGAAGTAATGAAGAAAACAGATCTTCCATGAAAATGTAAAAGTTAGCCCAGCGAATCTCAGCCCGTTGGTGGAGGAAAAAAGTGGGGGCAAACCCCCAGCAGGATGCGTCTGTCTGTGCAAGCTTTTATTGTGGACAGAGAGCCTTTTCAGTGGGAGAACAATATTTACGCTGGATGCTTTTGTCTTGGGCCATATGAAAGCTAGAGGCAGTGAAAGAAGGACTTTGTGTGTCACACATGGACGATGCGGGTCAAACATCCAAAGTGGTAGGAAATATGGCGAGGAAAATCAAATGTAAAACAAGTGAGGTCCCCTCCTGAGTTATTCAGCTCTAAAACAATGCTGTATAGGTCTCAAATGCCTATACAATTGGATGCTTCGTGTCTTTAAGCGTCTAATCGTCCTCTAGTGAGTTCCACCTTGGAGGCAGCAGCCTGCCGCTCCATCTGCACTGGCTCAGACCTAACCCAATCAGGAGCAAACCCACTGAGGACTGAACCTGTGCCGCGAGGACCAGGTGTGTGTCTGTGTCTGTGTGTTTGTATATGTGTGTGTGTGTGTGTGTGTGTGTGTGTGTCTGTCTGTCTGTGTGTGTCTGGTGACTGACCCCTTCTGCTCCGGTTTTAGGGTCTTGAGGAGGTGTGTGTGTTTGTGTGTGTGTGTGTGTTTGTGTGTGTGTGTGTGTGTGTGTTTGTATGTGTGTATGTGTGTGTGTGTGTCTGTCTGTCTGTCTGTGTGTTTCTGGTGACAGACCCCTTCTGCTCCGGTTTTAGGGTCTTGA
>JAOYSI010007899.1:0-11840 GCA_025775065.1 Hiodon alosoides | reverse complement strand
CGCCCCTCTTCGCTTCCCTGCCTCTCTGCCGATGGCGGCTTTCCCCACCAGCACCATCTCTGCAGCTTCATGCCAGGGCACTTGACTTGATCAAACGTGTGCGGTGGAGAAGGGGGCCTGCGACACAGTGGCTCCTGTCCGGGCCCCCGGCTGGATGACTGCAGGTTCGGAGACATTTGCCTTTCAGCGCCAGCCCTCTTGAAGCCCCAGAAGGGAAGTCACTCGAGTGATTGACAACCCAGAGAGATCTGCATGGGCGGCGAATGGCCCAAGATGCTAAAATATGTTAGACCATGAGAGGAATAAGGCAATCATGAAATATGAAGAAATGTTTACAGATCAGGAACAAGAAAAAAAATGTATTTAAAAGTATCCAGTCAAAGAGCAGAGTTACGTTGTTAACGTGTGTTAATGACTTGCTCACGGAAAATATCTCTGATGTGTCACACAGTGAGGCCAATTACAATTTAATTACAAATGTTAAAAAAATCTTGAGCAAGGATAATTAAGCTTTTCACAGCAAGAACTTGGGAAATTTATGGCTTTCTGAAATTCTAAAAAACCAAAAAGAGAGAGTTTTAAAATTCACCACAAACATCTGTGCTGTCTATAACACACACACGACTGCTTATTCGGTAATCTGATCTGATTTAACCTGGGGCTGCTGACACTGTGCTAAAGCATATTGCTGTTCACGGAAAGCCTAAAGCAACTGCGTGGTGGCAGAGAGCTGCTCCTGAGCCCCAGTGGCCGCTCAACATGGTGGCTTAGACCCGTCCAGCCCTAAAACTCAGAGCACAAAGGAGAGCAAAGAGTGCAGCCCCGCACTCGCCCTGGGCCCGAACGTCGGATTTCTGTAACTGACAATGACCAGACAATGACCAGAAAATGACCGGACAATGACCAGTTGATTCTGTTGTTTCTCACAATTCAAACAAATGAGAATGAGAGAAAGGGAACTTCCGGGTGCTTGTGAACGACCCGCGGTGAAGCACAAACAGCTCCTACAAAGGCCCACGCATCACAACAGCCAACCTCCAGGCAGGACTGCCCCAATATTTACATTTCCTTATTCTAAGTCTGGCCAAAGGTTTTCTTTTTGCCTGTGGAGACTCAGAAGCTAATAAGAGATTTAAAGGTGAAGGTGCGTGGCGGGGGTAGTGGGGGGGTTTAGTGAGGAATGCAAATCTTTACCTCAGGGCATGATGTTAAACGCAATCCCTGCTGAACCCAATAAAGCAGTCAACACTTCTTTTTTTTAACACCCCCCCCCCCCCCTCAATGTGCCACATGCATCACAATTAACCTCACTGCAACCTTGAGGTCCCTGATTAGTACTGGCCTATTGTTTCGCTCCCATTAACATTAGGCCCCCACTCTGCCCTCTTCACACGTGGATCGACTAATCACGCACGCGCACACACACACACACACGCATGCACGCACCCACCTACGCGCGCGTGCACGCACATACTCAGGCACTCACACACACACACACACACACACACACACACACACACACACACACACACACACACACACACACACACACACAAACACACACAAACACACACGCACACAACCTGCCCGAGCGACAAGAAGGAGTTGGGGCACACAGTGAGCCTGTGGGCCTGTAAAATGCTATTGGTGAGCCCGGAGAGGTGTTCAGGGGTTAAACAGCTGATGATGTGCCAGTTTGTGTGCACATGTGTTAGTGCAGTAGAGAGTGTAGGAGATTACATGTTTGTGTGTGTGTGTGTGTGTGTGTGTGTGTGTGTGTGTGTGTTTGTGCCTGTGTAATCAGTATAATTGGCACAATGACATTAAACCAGATGACACTGGAAGGGCTCTGATTCAGTCCTACTCTGATTTGTGTGGCACATAAATGCCTAACTGGATATTAACCCTAAGCCTAACCATATACTGGTATTAACCCTAACCCTGACCATATACCGGTGTTAACCCTAACCCTAACCATATACTGATATTAACACTAATACTAAGCATATACTGGTATTAACACTAACCCTAACCATATAGTGATTTTAATCCTAACCCTAATAATATACTGGTATTGACCCTAACCCTAACCATATACTGATATTAACACTAATACTAACCATATACTGGTATTAACCCAAACCCTAACCATATAGTGGTATTAACCATAACCCTAACCCTAACCTTAACCTGGTACATTTCTCAGGAAATTGCTTTAGTTATATTTTACAGACTAGATTTTCTGAGGTGGCACATATCATAGAGACCGAAGCAGAGGAAATGCCCTGGGCCCTCCCTATGCTCCCAGACAAACTCCTGTAAGCAACAAATGCAGGCGTGTTGTAGAGACCAAAGGAGAGAGCTCTGGATAGGAAATGCCCTTGGCCCTCCCTTGTTGACCCCACAGATCGATGCACCCAAGTATTCCCTACAGTAGTTTAGATTTCCTGTAGAAACTTTATTAGGCTGAGAAAATTACAGGTTGTTCTAAGCGTAGATATGGTAGATTTGAAATAATTAGTGTGGAAAGAGGATGCCCATAGAAAGAGGATTAAGATAATAAGCTGGGGTTATTGAATAATTGTAGATAAATGTACCTCTTTTGGGTGAAAAGGAAAATGTCTATCATCCATAGCTCCTTGCTTTTCAGCATTTCCTTTATCGGATTAAATGTGCAGTGAACATTATGTACGAAGGTTGGCTGTAGAAATTTGGGATGAGATATCAGCAGAGAGAGAGGGTTTTGGTTTTGGTTAAATTATTAGGAACATGGTTATTAAACATATTAACTGCTATATATAAAAATATTTTCCCAAATTCCCTTCCTGGAATATCATAGCATTCCCTCTGCAATGGATACAGGCATATAAAAAAGGAAACCATATTAATGGACCCCAGCTTCCCTTATATTAAAAATATATATAAAATATTATTTTAAACTGAATATCTGCCCTAAGTAGCCGGTATCACAAGGATAAAGGATTAAGTCAAAGTTGCAAGCAAAACAAATTCAAACAGTTATTTTTTAGTGTTTAAAGTTTTGAACCTCAAAGGTCAATGTTCAGTTATATTTGAGCCTGGATAAGTGATCACATTGTCAATTATTAAAGTTCTAGAGGTCTAGAGGTTCCCCCATCTCAGAGAAGATTCTGATGTTTTACAGAGATAGTGTAAATGCTTTCGTCGTAACCAGTCCAGGCGGTCGCTGGAAGCTATGGGAATTCACATGCTTCTGAACTCAAGAGAAGAAGAAGGGGATGTGGTTGGGTTCCTCACATCTGTCAGTCTTTCTCCTTAATAGTCACCTGTTTCACCTGTTGGACTGAAACCCTTAGTAACCCATGGGAAAAAAAAACGTTTAATCACACACTAAGGGCCTATCCCTACACCCTATCCGCCCCAGGAAATGACAAAAAAATAACTTATTTAATTTACCCCTGCAATAAAAGTAAAAAGCTCTTCTTCACATTTTTATTTTAGATGTTTTAAGGGGTTAAGAATTATAATAGACCTCCAGTATTTATAGTTTTAAGTCTATAAAGTTGGTTTGTGAACTGGATTGGTGAAGAGGAAGTCTAGTCTGATTTAGCGGCCCCTCTCTAACACTAACCCTAACCCTCTCTAATAAAGTGACTGGTTTACTATTCATTAGGAAGCATGACTAATACATCATGGGCTTTCTTACCCTCCTTCCCCATATGTCTAATCCTACCATCCATTGTGCTTTGCTGTTTTCAGCCCCAGGTACGAAGCACAGTCACACGCACATGCACACACACACACAAACACACACTCACAGACACAGACACAGACACAGACACACAAATACACACATACACACACACACACACACACACACACACACACACACACACACACACACACAATCACATATATACACGCACACACAAACACACACGCACACATGTGCAGACATGTGCACACAAGCACACATATACACGCACACACACGTACACACAATAGGCAATCCACTTAAATGAAACAATATTCTTCTCTTAGACCAACCTACATTCTGAGGTCTGTCTCTTACACCAGTCCCCATGTTCTACACATCTGTGCACACGCAGGCCTTTGCAGGTGTACTGGTGCGTGGAAGACGACGGACTCATGGGAGAAGTTGCCCTGCCTTTGTACCCTAGCTTGGGACGTTCCGTCGCTCTTTTTTCCCATAAGACCCTGAGGTAATTGATCACAAACGGCTGGCATGCTAACGAGAACACAAATAGTAACACTGAGACCGCTTCCAGGGGTTTCCGGGTGATTCAGTGGACTCACCTTATTTACTTTAAATGCCACTTCCCCCTTTTGTCTGACCTTTTGGGCTTTTCACTGTAATAAAATAAACGCTTTAAACCAGGAAGCACATTTCTCAGAAATAAGGTGGCTTTAAAAAATACTACATACACACACCTGCAAATTTTCCTGCCTTTAATTAGTCTAAATGTTATCTTGGTGTTCAAGGAAATCAGTACAATGGCTTGTACGTGTAGACAAAGCCAATTGATCTTCTTTTGTGTTCAGTCTTCAGTCTAAGTCATGTTCTTGCCAAGGCTCTACATAAACCACACACAATGAAGGATTATAAAGGCTGGTAATGTTTTGGGAGCTTGGATACTTGGCACTTGGAGACTATGGTGCGTTTACATCTGGCACAACCCTCATGGTTTTGAATCCATGTGGTCACGGTTTTCAGAGAGAAAGAGCGAGGCAAGGACTAAACACGTGTGAAGCTGCGGTAATTAGCATAATAATCAATTGTTATATCGGTCGACTGCGATTCCTGCTAAACGTTGCAGGAGCACAAGATCTTCCAGGTACCTTTGAATTTTTTTAGAGGCAACATTAGAGGCTCAGCTGTATAATTACGATGTGCCTGAGTAATGCGTTTTTTTGTACTTGTCTGAATGGACAATGACTACACTATGAAATTCGAAGCCCTCTGAGATCGGCCACTGACGCGTTCCTGATGTTTTCTTTCTGTAGTATTTCACAGGCCCTCCACCGAAACCCCAGTAAACTCATTGTTGTGGCACAGAAACCACAGCATCAGGTGAGATGATGCATCGCCACTGGGTGCCGTTTATCTCTGGACTAATTTGCTTTTCTGCTGGCTGAAGAAAATCCCAGCACAGCAGCAAGACAATTATGTCCAGGTGCAAGAATTTAATTCAAACAAATTCAGGGTGGATCTCTCCCGTCCGCTCGGTGGGCTCCCGCCTTTCGGTGCCGGGTGCAACGCCTGCCCTTGAAAAATGCGCAGCGTACACGCACTCTGTGGACCTGGGCTGAGGCTGACACATCTCCCGAAACTCACAAAGTCATAAAGCATGTCTGCCCATTACGGCCGCTGGCTGCTGGAAAAGTTGGGCGGAATGTCTTTGGGAAGGTGAAGATGCTAACGAATATGGAATTATTCCAATCACAAGACTGGAGAGAAAACTGGTGGTTCTGGTGGGGGTTATCTGGAAGGGGGAATAACTATACTGGTGCACTACTGAGAGTGGGGGGGTTACTGGGGAGGGGGTTACTGTGTATATGCGTTTTTTTAAACTGTACTCTAACATACAATGCATATTGCGCATTCAGGGTTGGTGGATTTTAATTTTTCTTTGTGGGAGGAGCACATTTATCAACCGTGATGAATAGAGCAATGATTGGAGGTGTTTTTTTGCCCGGAGTCTGGATTTCACTCATGACTGAACTGGCATGACAACGTGGTCCCACCACACTGAATATAAAATACTTTTCCGGGAGATCCATAGATTTCACAAGGAAGCAACTGGCATTTAACCTACCTGAAACAGCCACGTCTTCGCGCAACATTTCTAGGCAGGGCAGATCCAGTGTGAGGGGGATCTCCCCTCAGACAGACCTGACTCTGAATTATCCTTACTCCCTTGCTTCTCTCTGTCCGAATCTATCCTTACAGCCCTGTAGTAAAATGTGTTGCAGTTGTTTGGGGTGGGCCATGAGATTGTGATGGTGAGGATGGTGAAGAAGTGTGTGTGTGTGTGTGTGTGTGTGTGGGGTGGGTTAGTTGCTGCCCCGGACCTCACTTCCTCATCAATGGTTATGAGGGGTAACCGATGGCTACCATGGAAATCCTCCCTGGCAGATGTGGCAGAGTTGTCTGTGTAATTGCTGGAATGTTTACAGATGTGCATAAATTACTTGTGCATAATTAGCATTTACGCTTAATTATTACTTTGGCGTGATCTTAAGATGTTTGCTGTATTATAAGCTGTATTAAGGGAGAGGCCGTGACACAGAGGTGGCGTGTGCCCACTGGATCTCGCCCGCGCACACGTATACACACACACACACACACACACGTTCAGACACACAAGCTATTCCAAAATCTGGTAAGGTGATTGGCCGATGAATAGACTAGAACGCCTACAAGTACTGCACATAAAAAGGAGAGGTGGTTCTGTTCATTTCCACGTTCAGAGAATTGCAGTAATTCCCCTATGGTAAAAGGATTTGTTTTCTGCATTCCTCATGAGCGATAAAAAAGGACGAGAATATTGAGATGTGACAAGCTCGGAATGTTCCCTGGAAAGAACAGCACAAGGCCTAACCGCATTCTGCGTCAAAATCAAACCCACAGCTAAATTAATGTTTTACTGAGTGTTATATCAAAAAAATGAGAGGGTTCTCCTGAAAAACTGTGGAACTGGAATGAACGACTCACAGGAGTATTGAGCTCAGCTCCTTCACTGTGGGGTCCTGTCCTGAAAAAAAAGGAAGTTCAGTTCTCCTGACAGAATTTTGGGCGGCTTCCTGGCAGGAGCCCTGGCCAATCAGGAGTGAGCTTGCTCACAAAACTTGTCAAATGGACATATGGCTGCATCGATAGAGCAGACCCCCCCCCCCACACACACACACATACATACACCGATCAGCCATAACAGTATGACCACCTGCCTAATATTGTGTAGGTCCCCCTTTTGCCGCCAAAACAGCCCCTGGCCCGGCAACAATGCTTAGGTAGGTGGTACGTGTCAAAGTAACATCCACATGAATGGCAGGACCCAAGGTTTCCCAGTAGAACATTGCCCAAAGCATCACACTGCCTCCGCCGGCTTGCCTTCTTCCCATAGTGCAACCTGGTGCCATGTGTTCTCCAGGTAAGCGACGAACACACCATGATTCATCAGACCAGGCCACCTTCTTCCATTGCTCCGTGGTCCAGTTGATGCTCACGTGCCAATTGTAGGCGCTTTTGGCAGTGGCCAGGGGTCAGCATGGGCACCCTGACTGTTCTGCAGCTAGGCAGCCCCATACGCAACAAACTGCGATGTGTGATACTGTGTGTTCTGACACCTTTCAAACAGAACCAGCATAAATTCTTTCAGCAATTTGAGCTACAGTACCTCGTCTGTTGGATCGGACCACACGGGCCAGCCTTCGCTCCCCACGTGCATCAATGAGCCTTGGCCCATGTCCCTTTCGCCGGTTCACCTTCCTTGGACCACTTTTGATAGGTACTGACCACTGCAGACCGGGAACACCCCACAAGAGCTGCAGTTTTGGAGATACCCAGTCTTCTAGCCATCACAATTTCGCCTTACTCAAAGTCGCTCAGATCCTTATGCTTGCCTATTTTTCCTGCTTCCTTTGAGGACAGCATATTCACTTGCTGCCTAATATATCCCACCCACTGACAGGTGCCATGATAACGAGATTATCAGCGTTATTCACTTCACCTGTCAGTGGTCATAATGTTATGGCGGATCGGTGTACATGCAAATACATGGGGTTTGTGGAACATGCATTCCACACACCCTACCTATTCCCAAACCTCCCACATATACATACACCCCCCCCCCACCTATTCCTAAAACCCTCATACACACATGCATCCCACACACCCCACATATTCTCAACCTGTCCTACCTTAAGGATGTTGGAAGATAATTTATGTGAAATAATAGACTCTATCATTTCAGAAAGGAGCCAAAATGTTGAAATATCACCCAGAATACAGACTACCTAACTAACTACAATAACTGCCAAATCTCTGGGAGATACACTATATGGACAAAAGTATTGGGACACCTACACATTACACCTACAGGAGCTTTTATGATAACCCATTCTAAATACATAGGTATTGATATTGAGTTGGTACCCCTTTGCAGCTATAACAGCTTCCACTCTTCTGGGAAAGCATTCTCCAAGGTTTTGGAGTGTGTCTTCTTCCAGAAGAACATTTGTGAGGCCAGACACTGATGTTGGACAAGAGGGCCTTTCTCGCAATCTCCATTCTAGTTCATCCCAAAGGTGTTCGATAGGTCAGGGCTCTATGCGGGCCTGTCAAGTTCTTCCACACCAAACTCATCCAACCATGCCTTTATGGACCTTGCTTTGTGCACTGGGGTACAGTCCTGCTGGAACAGAAAACGTCTTTCCCCAAACTGTTTCCCCAAAGTTGGAAGCATAGAATTTTCCTAAATGTTTTGGTAAGCTGAGGCATTAACATTTCCCTTCAGTGGAACTAAGGGGCCTAGGCCTACCCCAGAAAAACCACCCCATAGCATTATCCCTCCTCCACCAAACTTTACAGTTGGCGTAATGCAGTCAGGCAGGAAACATTCTCCTGGCATTCGCTAAACCCAGACTCGTCCATCAGCCTGCCAGATAGAGAAGCGTGATTTGTCACTCCACAGAACACGTTTCCACTGCTCCAGAGTCTAGTGGCGGCGTTTGTTACACCACTCCATCCGACGTTTGACCTTGTGCTTGGTGATGTAAGGCTTGCATACAGCTGCTCGACCATGGAAACCCATGTCATGAAGCTCCCGGCACATGTTGTGCTGATGTTAATGCTAGAGGACGTTTGGAACTCTGCAGTTATTGAGTCAGCAGAGCGTTAGTGACTTTTACGCACTATGCGCCTCAGCACTCGCCGACCCCGCTCTGTAACTTTACGTGGTTTACGAGTTGCTGGGGTTCCTAAACGCTTCCACTGCAATAATATCACTTACAGTTGATCGTGGAATATATGGGAGGGAACAAATTTCACAAACTGACTTGGAACGGTGGCATCCTATTACAGTACCACACTCCAATTTAGTGAGCTCTTTAGAACGACCCATTCTTTCACAAATGTTTGTAAAGGCAGACTAGGTGCTTGATTGTATACACCTGTGGCAATGGGACTGAATGAAACACCTGAATTCAATGATTAAGAGTTGTGGCCCAATACGTTTGTCCATTTAATGTATGTGTGTTCGTATATCACTGGGATTTTTTAACTATAAATTTTAAAAAGACTTATAAAAACTATAAAAAAGTGTGCACACATTTTTGCATGAATTGTTTTTTTCTGAATTTTCTGAATTTTCATTCCTTTAAAAAAATAGTTGTTCTGTCTTGATGGGACACAAAGAAGTCCCTCAATGGGAATGCTGCAGTGGTTATTGTATAAATGAAATGTAAGACCACGGAGAATGTACTGTTTTATTGGAAGTAGACTTAAAAAAAAAACCCCAGAGATAAACGTGGCGCACATATCTGTCTCTGAACAAAGGATCCAGGTAGCCCAATGCAGGTGCCACGAGACACTTTATAATGAAGGATAATAAATAGGTACCACCTGGACCAAGCGGAAGTATTTTGGCCGATGATTATAAATCATGTGGAGCATTTTGAATGACAGAGCCATTGCCCTCTCCTGTGTGTGTGTGTGTGTGTGTGTGTGTGTGTGTGTGTGTGTGTGTGTGTGTGTTTGTGTGTGTGTGTGTGTGAAACCCAGAGGACTCTTTTATAATTACCAACAAAATATCACGGAAAGGATCACAGCTGCAGAACAACAAACTCGGGCATCTATCTACAATTCTTTTGAGAATGTAGCTTTAATATCTTGGTCTTTCAGGTCTTTCAGGTCTGTCAGGGCGAAACACATCCACCGCTTTGATCAATAATGATATGATGATTAGACAAATATTGTGACATCATGCCTAATGTTCGCTGAAAAGATCAGTTCTGTAATTTACACTCCCCGTGTATCTCATTCTGTACCAGTGTCAATGAACACCAAAGTTTATTTTTTTCAGGACGAGTATATGTCATGTTAAGAGTGGAGTAACTCTGTTTGGTGCACAGTTTAACAGACACAAAGCTGTGAAGATGAAACCACAATGTTCATCACACACGAAAATCATTTGAAATGAAACCATTTTTAACAGCATTGTACACTTCGGAGTGATTGTTTTGCAAAGGCATAACCTCCGTGTTTGTGGAATTAGAGACCTCTGACCATCCATCATAAACTGTCCGTTACCATGTAAACACTTGCTGACAATCCAATCTTCAGACTAAACTGGGTTTTGCGGCTAACAAATTTAAATTAAATATTGCAGTTGGAAATGATCTGTCTCTTAAAAGCATACTTAGAAAAACACTGGGAAATGCAGAGTCTCACTACGGTGATACAGCATAACCAGACCTATCACAAGAAGATCAATTCCTTTAAACTGGTGGCCAAGATACGCATTAGACTGATCAGTAAGTGTTACATACCTGTTGTCAGATTCAAATAGCAGGGATGATTTCATTATGAACGGTGACAGTATTTTTCAGTGCCTTAACAGACACAGATGGCTTGGAAGTGCTCAAATGTGGTGCATTTCTCTCTACCTATCTCTGCAAACACCGGTTCATAATTAGCCATGTTAGCACAATCAGGTAAAAGGGGATTTTCTTTCTCAGATGGGAAACTGAAAATCAATGTCAGTGTTTAGCAGATTATGTTTTCTTCTTCTTCAAAATACTCATGACTTCCTAGGCCTTCCATTTAGAAATGGGGTTTCTTGCCTTTATTATTAAAATTACATCATAACCCTATTTGTTCATGACCATTTAGTTGATGGTTTCTTGTTCTATTTCCTGATTCATCTGTGTTGATCCTGTGAGTCAGCACTCAAAATATAAAGCAGTGCATTTTATTACAATTAGCAGTTACATTAAGAATTGGCACCATTAGCAGCACAGAAACCAACAGCCAACATGTAAGCCCTGTTTTGTTACAAGATTGTATTTCGGATTGCCGCAAGTACAGAAGCAGGAATGAGAAAGCAGATTTATTTTTCCAAGTAATAGATTGAGGAACGACAATCGCTTTTGGGAAAGAACGCAAACAGATGCAGTGCCGTTGAGAAGCTAAGGTCGAAACCAGATTTCAGTTAATGACGAGTGAACGTTCTCCTAACTTTAAAATCACATGTTGTGGAAACTCTGGTCAGGGAATGGCTTCATTGGCATGAAAATGAACAGACTCCAAGATCTGCTGATCTGCCAAAGAATCAGGGGAAAGTCTGACGCACAATTCTACCTAAAAGAATCTTGGTTACGCCACATTGGTAATAAATTGTGTAAAATGGGATAAGGCAATATATCTTAAGCCAGTTCTGTTGCATAGTATCAAGTCCTCTCTGCTGTCACGCATATATAACACTTTGTACGTTTGATGCAATTGGTGTAATACATAAATGCGGGAAACCAGAAATAACTTGAGCCAAAGGTAATTGTAGCGCAGGAACATTATGTCTCCATGAGGGAACAAAAATATAAAAACAAAATTTTGAGTCCAAGTCGACATCTTATGTAAAGTAGCTCTGAAACCCACAGGTGTTGGAATCTTACTGAAAGGAACGGACCATAAAGATAAAACACCACTGGCTGGAATTAAACTTAAAATACGAGCGGATTAACGTTACGGTTACTGCTCCCATTTACTCAACCAAGAAAGGACTAGAATACTGGGGGGGGGGGGGGGGGGGGGGGGGGGGGGGGGGGGGGGGGGGGGGGGGGGG